>VXBT01010840.1:60198-76441 GCA_013400235.1 Oriolus oriolus
CCATGGCTGGGTCATGTCCAGCCTCTCACCCACCAGCACCCCCAAGTCCTTCAGGGCAGGGCTGCTCTCGGTCTGTTCATGCCCAGCCTGTGCTGGTACTGGGAGTTGTCCGTACCCAGGTACAGCACCAGCACCTGGCCTTGTTAAACCTCATCAGATTCCCATGGGCCACTTCTCGAGCTTGTCCAAGTCCCTCTGGATGGCATCCCATCCTTCAGGAGGTCTCCTGCCCTGTTTTGTAGTGGACCAGCTTTCTCCTTGCTTTCTTTTGCTGCTGATATATCAGCAGAAGCTGTCTGTTGCCTTTCCCATCCCTTGGAGGTTTCCCTTCCCAGCTGTGCCCTTCCTAACTCCCTCTGTGCCTTCATTCTCTGTTCCTCCCAGGCAACCTGTCCTTCCTAAAACCTTCTGTAGTGGGTTTTTAAGTTTGATGCCGCTCAGAACTTACCCTTTCAGCCAGATTTGCCTCCTGCCTTACCTCCTTGTTTCTTTGCACTCTGTTCATTTGCTTTAGAGATGTTGCCTTTCAAGTTCATCCCTTTCTCCTGAGTCTCTTGGCATTTAAGGTAATTTAGTCCTTCCAGGCTACTACTTACCAATTTCCTGAACAAGCCAAGACAGTTGCTTTGAAATCCAGGATCTTTATTCTGCTTTTTGCCTTCATTGCTTTCCTGAGTATTTTAAATTCTTATTTCTCCTCATAGTCACTCGGACCAAGGCTGTCATCAGCCTTCATGTCCCTATACATTTTTTCCTTAATTCATACAACATCCAGCAGTGCAACCTCACTGCTTAAAGGAGTACCTGCAGAAAAAAAAGTCTTCAATGCTCTCTGGATTTCCTGTGCTCTGCTGTTCTGCTCTTCCAGCAAATTCTCAAAATTTCCCCATGAAAGCATGTAATTGTGAAGTTTCTCCCAGTCGCGTAAAGGCTTCATCCACTTTCTCTTCTTGACTGGGCAGTCTATAGTATATGCACACCATGTTAACCCCTTGTTTGCTACCCCCATCGTCCTGATCCGTGAGCCTTCATCCTTGACTCCTTGGATCAGGGATATGTTAGGTTGTTGAAATAGTGGGAAAACTGTGTGCAATATTTTAAGAAAATTTTAGATGATAAGTAAACTGGAGAGAAAATATGTTTGCAGATGAGAGGAATATCATCTTCTGCTCCCTGAATGACTTGGGATGAGTCATTTCCCCTCTTTGCTACTCCAGGTCTCAGACTGTGAAGTCTCTGTGGTACAGACCTACTGTAATAGAGATAATGTGCAAGCACTGCCACCTTCTAAAGATTGCAGGCATCGTTGCTTTTGTATTCCTGAATGAAACTTGCATCCTCTCTTCATGGATGCTGAGGTTTGCTGATACAGAGAACTTGCAAGAACACTTTCCGGTGAAAATGTAGGAGTGGAATGTCCCCATGCACAAAAGAAAGATTTTGAAGGAAATGTGGTTGCCAAAAGCATGTTATTCTGGATTCTCTCATTACCAGGAATACAGTGATTTTGGGCATGACAGTGGAAAAGATCATACTCTAATTTGCTCTACCAAGTGTAAGGATTTTGGATTTCTGTGAGTTACACAAGTAAGGTGTCTAGGACAACAGGGCAGGATTAAGGGAAAAGGAAATGTACATGAGTGCATGACAGGAAAAGATATTTAATTGACCTGTTGAAATTACTTATATATGTGTAAAGACAAAATATTTGCTGTATTTTTTGGTCAGGAGGAATCTTTACATACTTTTGAACAGCTGACGTCTGCTTCATTTACTATCAACCCAGTCAAGCCTTATTTCCTTTTTGTATTGTGCTGTAGGGCTTCCTTGTTTGGGTTACAAAACATGGAAATTCTCAGAGCACTGCGCACTTTCCTCATTACCGTCCACATAGAAATACCTATTTTTTGACTCAAATATGTGCACAAAGACTTTAATGAGGAAAAAAGTACTTTTGTGACCTATCCTACTTGCAGTGTTCAGGTGTTTTTAACTGGTGTTTCCACATACGCACACACTCACACACACACACACACACACACACACACACACACACACACACACGCTTCTCTGTGTTTTTCATTACCAGTAGCTAATAGCTGCCTGTGGATAAGTTGTTCACCTTAGTTTTCTGCTGTGAGAATTGTGCTGCCTTTCTTGACTAAAGTAGTTTTAAGAAGTACTTTAAGCCGATATGCACCTGCTGGCAGTGCTGGTCAGGTTTAGCTACCACCTTTTCTGCAACTTCAGGTTGCCAGTGTCTGCAGATCAGAAGATAAAAGACAAATGGTTTAATTAATCTTAATACCATTTTGAGCCTACTACTCTAATCAGTCGATCATGTTTACACAGGTAAACTTAATCTGGCATAAAACCCTACAAAAAATAAAATGGACTTCAATGGACAAAGTGAGGGTTTGCAAAATCCATCCCTTGCTAATATCAGTCACTGTGCCTTGTTTTAAACAAGACTGGATTTACTTTGATTTCTAGATTAGTGCAGGTTACACTGAGCAGAAAATTTAATGCATCTCATTGATTTTCTCGGTAATACTGTTGATACGCAGGTCACTGCTCTAATAATTTGTTTTACCATTAGAATTCTGTATGTAGATCTAGTCCCCAAGGATATCAATGTGTAACCAGATACTGCATGATCTAATCAGGTTCTGCAAGAAATACATTATCTCTTCAACACTTAGCAGTAGAAAGCTGCATCAAAATGGAAAAATTATCTAATATTTAAAGCAAAATGCAGTTCAAAGAGACAACCATGAGAAGCAGGTGTGTACAAAATTTAAAGACATTTCTCTGATTAAACAAAGCCAAATCCAAGCCAGAATCTAAGATGATTTGTCATGACTCCATTTATTGTTAAAGAAGAAAATGTTATAGCTGCTGCTTCAGTTTGTGGGGTTTATTCCAGTTCAGGTAAAGTAGCATCACTTCCAGAAATGACTGACTAGCTGAATTTCATTAATGTGATACTTGCTACAGCATGCGTGCTTTGGGAAGTAATTTTGAAAAGCACCTGCAAAAGCTTTGTTAACAGGCAAGACTTGTGCTCTGAACTCATTTTGATGTAGGATTTGGATCTCTGAGCACCTAGTACTGCAGTCCATTTCCAGAATACAAGTCCTGCTGACCTTGCTGAAGGAGTTTTGCAAGCAGTGTGTCTATCTCAGGCTGAGCAGCAGACCTGCTTGCTGCTGCAAGTCTGACCAGAAGCATCTACGGCTGGAATAGCAGGAGGGTGGCTCTGCCAGCAGCTGGACAGTGTTTCTGTGGAAGCTGCCAGGTCTCAGCACCAGGTGTTCAGCAGGGTAATGGTTGACAAAGGTGATAAGCATCTCCTAGGGTCAGCTCATCTCTCCATAAAGCTGCTTTCATGTAGATGTCTGAATGCTGAGCATAGTTAATTGTGGCTTTTGTTTTGAGATTGTGGGATTTTTAAATGGACGTACCTTAAGACAGAGAATTTTGTATAGCAAAGTGCCGTACTTATTTGTATTAAACTTTATGTTGTAGCAAATGGTAACTCCCATACATAGGCATGTTAAGTTTTACATCCCACTCTTGTGAAAAGCATGCAGCAGAGTTTCTGAATTTTATTAGTGGAATGCAATGCTATCCTTGGCTCTATCTGTTGTACTTATTTAGCAAAGGAAAGTAATGAATTTCAGACATATATTTAAGAAGGAAAACAACATTCAGTAACCTTGTGGATGACCAGATGAGACTTGAAATAAAGATCAGAAAGGTTGTGTTCCTTGGCATTTTTTCAACTCCTGTTTTAGCTGGCTATAATGGTGTGTGTGGAATGATGTTGGTTTGTTTTGGTTTCTTCCTTTGGTTCTACAAACTAGACAGTGCACAATTCAGTGTGCAGGGCCAGGCTCTCCTCCTTGGTTCAAGGGATTTATTGTGTGACTGGCTTTGCTACCACAATTGCTTTGATGTTCAGAGCCCACTGGGTTCATTGACCCTAAAGGCTCAATGGAAGAGAGTGACTGAGCATCCAGACAAGCAGTGAAACAGACATTATCTTTCTTTCAAGTTATTACAAGGCGCTGGTGGGGCAAATGCTGCCAGACAAATGTACTGATGTTGGGGGAAAGGGCCGGGGAGGTGGTTGGTGAGTGTTGGTACAGGTCAGAAAATTATTTTCATTGAGAAAAACCCACTAAAGGCTTTTAATATATAAGTGCAGTGCTGATAAGTTTTCTCTCTTGTGTTTTTAGGGTCTCATGACTCTTTTAGCTTCTACATTGATGAAGCCTCTCCAGTTGGGCCTGAACAGCCAGAGACGGTCCAGAATTTTGTGTCAGTTTTTGGGACTGTGGCTAAAAAGCTGATGAGGAAGTGGTTGGCTACACAAACCATGAACTTCACCAGCCAACTGGGGGCAGGTATACGGTATTTTGATCTCAGAATTTCCACCAAGCCCAGAGACCCAGACAATGAACTCTACTTCGCTCATGGTTTATTCAGTGCCAAAGTCAAGGAAGGTCTGGAGGAGATCAATGCGTTTCTCACTGAGCACCCAAAAGAAGTGGTCTTCTTGGACTTCAATCATTTCTACGGGATGCAGAAATGCCATCATGAAAAGCTTGTCCAGATGCTCAAAGACACATATGGAAACAAAATGTGTCCTGCTATATTTGCCCATGAAGTCACCCTCCAGTACCTGTGGGAAAAGGAGCACCAAGTGCTAGTGTTCTACCACAGTCCAGTGGCTGTTGAGGTAGCCTTTCTGTGGCCAGGCCAGATGATGCCAGCTCCCTGGGCAAACACAACGGATACGGAAAAGTTGATTCAGTTCCTGCAGGCATCAATCACTGAAAGAAGAAAGAAAGGCTCCTTTTTCATATCTCAAGTAGTGCTGACACCAAAGGCTAGTACGGTGGTGAAAGGGGTTGCAAGTGGTCTCAGAGAAACGATCACAGAAAGGTAAGTTTGTGGCTGGTAAGGTGTGCTGACTGTGCTGGATGTGTGTTGATAGTGCTGTTTTTCTAATTCCTTTTGAAGATGCTCTAGCAGATGCATTTCTTCCATGCTACTGTGGGCTAGTCGGAACATGGCATAATCCTAAAATATTTAAAGAGAAACACGTTGAAGGACAAACTTCTGTATCTTGAAAGAAAATTTGCTACTGAAGCTTAATGAGATATTAAGGGATTGGCTTAACCTCTTTTCTGAATGCAGGTTTTGCTATTTGTTTTGTTTTCCAGATGTGGTTTTTTACCATAAGCACTGAATATCTTGCCTAAGATTTCCTTACTGGAAAATCTTATCTGTATGATCTAGATGAATCTATCTGTATGATCTAGATAATTTAAGCTTTTATTTGTGCATTAGGCTTCAGGTATGGAAGAAAAAGGTTTTTTGTCTTGGCTCATCAGCAGAGCCTGGTGCTGCAGAATTTGCCTTTACACACCTCAAAGATACGTGGTTTCCCTGTCTCTATACCATCACACATTGTATCAGAGACAGCAGGACACCATTAGAGAGAATTTGACTCCTGAAAGTCTTTCTTCTTTTATCATACAGGAAAGAGACAGCAGACCATTGTATAGGTTCTGTACATGGAGTAGTTTGTTGACAGGCCATTAGTTGTTACTTTACAAAAAAAGCTGCCTGTGAAAGACATGCATTATTTATACCATTCTGACTTTGATAAATCACAGCCAATTTTGAGCTTAAAGGCATATATATGTGACTATGTTCTTGACAACTTGGTGGGAAAACTGAAATTTAATGCCAAGACACGAGAGCTGTTTTCATTTTCTCCTTGAAAATAAAGAGGTGCTGCAGAGTGTAAAAAAAATTTACAATGGGGGTCACTGGCCTACTGATGTTTTGTTCTCTGGACGGGTGTGCCTGTGACAGGAAGGTCTGTTGGGAGCATATCCCATTCTATGAGATGAAAGATGCAGTGTCTGCAAAGAAAACATGCCTCATATTTGAGAAAGGTTGAGCTATTTTTATGGCAGCTTTCCCAAGCAACTGTGAACTTGAAAAAATAGGTAAAACTTTACCTGACATAGTACAACGCTGACATGGAAGGTTTTATGAGCAGTGGAATGTGATTTAGAAGTGCGACTGCACTTGCAGCTGTTGGTATATACCTCACCTATGTTTCATGGCTCCGTTGGACTGGGGAATCTCCCTCTTTCCTGAGTCTGAAGAGCACTTCTCTATACTAAAATACTGCTTTGTTGATGGGTTTTACCAATAAACACCTTGTTGTTAAGGGATTTTTCTTGTCTGGTAAGCATCTTTTTGAGTGTTCTTTAGAACATGAAGTAACAAAATCAGGAAACTAACAGGTTGTTCTTAAAGCTCATTGTATCAATAAAATAGCCATCAAACCCCATTTTCTTCATCTTTGGCTCATAATGGGCTTTTTTGAAGCTGTTTGGAAAATAAAGACTTGAAATAGATGCTGAATATGTTTGACTGAGCTCTGAATGTCCAGAGCCTGTGAACTCTTACTATGCCTTTCTCAACAGCAAATCTTGAAATCGTAACTATCTTCAAATGCCAATAAATACTTGGGCTGAAAAACCTGGAAATGTTGTTTTGCCAGATTTCAACTGAGATTTTTCACATGATCCCCAAGTATGTAGTCATGTCTGCTACATGAAAAGTTGTTTCCTTTCTTGCATAATTCTTTTAGCCATTATGAGAGAAATAGACCTTCAAAATAATCTCCAAGGCCAATATTTAGTCTTCCAAACATGGTATCTAATTTTGAATTTTTATTTTTAAGACAAAAAATGCACTGTAGGAAGAAACAGGCTTGGAATATACGATAATGCAGATAGAAACTGAGCTTGCATTTTGAGTTAACTGTTCTAAAAGTAAACATCAAATATATTCAGAAGTGCTCCTCATTTTATGATGATTCTGTTAAAAAATAAATAGGCAAGCAAATAAAAGATGAAGTACAATTTACACAGTAGAATTTTCACAGTTCTCTTCAATCTCACTGCCTTAATGTGTTAGTAGCTTAAAGGTGTGTAATCCATACAAAAGGTATCAAGACATGTATTCTAGCTGCGCTGTGTTTGCCACTTTGAACCATCACTC
Source organism: Oriolus oriolus (assembly GCA_013400235.1). Classification (NCBI taxonomy): domain Eukaryota; kingdom Metazoa; phylum Chordata; class Aves; order Passeriformes; family Corvidae; genus Oriolus; species Oriolus oriolus. The sequence goes on from VXBT01010840.1 coordinate 67,291, forward strand.
AGTAAAAAGATTATTTTGTCCTTTTCAGAATAAATAACCAGATCAAATCCCATCTTTGTGTCCAGGTAGATAATATATGTGCTTTTTTGCCAGTTGCTGGATAGACTTATATATGTTATACTGTTTTCTCCTTATTAAGAAATGCTGGTGAAGAGCCTTACATTAAGAATGCAGTTACCTTGCTTTCGGCAGCAGTTTTGTAACCATACTTGCATGGAGTTCTTCTCTCCCTTTGAATTTTCAAAGCTCTGAAAGCAAATGAATAAGGTTGAATTTTTCAAATAATTCTGGTGTGGGGGGTTGTTTTTTGGTTTGGCTTGGGGTTTTTTCCTAAATTAAGTATTACATTTAAGAAATGTTTCTTTGGCATTTTCAAATAAAATGTGTAGTAATTTCTTTTGTTTTGTTTCTCCGTCTGTGCAGTGGCCTTTTACATATTGACTTGGTTTTGAAATAGAGCAAAGTTTAGATCCTCTCAGATGCAGCAAAACATACCAGGTTTTGATCTCTGAAGTTGTTTGTTAGGCTTGAAATAGTTTATGGTTTGAAGAGCAGTTGCTACCTTCGAGGGAGAACATGGCTTCCCTCAGTCAAAGCATCCATTGGAATAGGAAATCTGTGAGCAGACACCATGCAGCAATCCAGTCCATACTCCATTCTGCTGTTTTGTAGCTTATGTTGGGAAAGAGCACAGTGAAATATTGCTCTGTAGCCAAGATGGTTGCTTTAATGGTTTTTCATCATGTTTGCCTGTGGTAGTGGAGGCCTACACATGCACATTGCAATGGAGCAGCTTTCCAAGGCAATGTATTTCAGAAAGAAAAGGGATGTTATTCCGTAACCTGTTCCCCACAGTGCAGATATGAAAGCTGTGAGGCCCACAATAACCTCAATTAAAAAAGAAAACCAAAACATTTTCATGCTCCTAACACTCAATTCAATAAAGGTATACCAGGACTGTTTTCTACTGATAACGTTTGCTCACAGGCTTTGCTGTCATCACACGTAGTGTTCTGTGGTACAGTAATTAGAAAGAAGGAGAAATTACAAAGTTATGAAGCTCTCTGTCCTGCACAAATATGAGAGGGAAAAGCCATTTCTTGTAAGGTCTTCTTTGGACCACAGTTCGGTGCAACAAATCTTGGTAACACAAATTTCACCTTCACTACTTGAATGAGGAGAATCACTTGCATGTGTGCACATTATGTTTCTTGTATTTGATGAAAAACTTTGAGGACTATCAATATGTTTCCAGGCTTAACATTCTGTCACACACACAGTTTAGATGCCAAGAAAGGCTCTTTGATTAGCAAACAGTATATGCCAAATGAATTACGTTCACTGTGCTTATTGAATTAACTTCACAGTGAGGCAGCTGCCTTCGGTATATCTGAAAGGTGGTTGTGAGACACCCTTTTGATTAGTGTAGAGCTGTTCTTCCTAATAATCTAGTTTGCTTTCTGATTTGCAGTGAAATTACTAATTTTATCTGTGGCACTTGAGACAAGCATGATACTCTCTTTGTTGTCTCTGTAGTTTAATAATATAGAAGAAGAATAGATCTCCTTCACAGGATGCAGAAATCCTGTGGTACTTTTAAAGCTTTCAAAAAATAGAACGTAAACACATACCCTGCCAATTGTCACTTGATTTCCAAATTAATCTCTAAGGATAATGTTCCCTGTGGCTCACATATGACTAAATCCTTGCCTACCATGCTAAAGCTTCCTCCTTAGCAACCAAACCAAATTTTAAAAAAAATATCCTGCACCTGAGAATGAACCTCTTGAAATGGAGGCAAAGCATCCAATCCACACTATTAACAGAAGGGGTAGTAAGTAGGCCACAGAAGCTGTCAGGAGAAAATCCATCTCTGGGTACAGTCATGAACTAAGCGGAGTCAGATTTAGCTAGCGAATAGGTGGATATTGTATGAAAAATGATCTCTGAAGTTGCAAGAAGTGGGATTTTTTGAGTCAGTTACTGATGGTGCCACACCTCCGTCAGCTGAATTTTGAGTTTCTGTGTGGCAGGAAGAGTGGGAATTGATCATATTTTAATCCATACTTCTTACTGACTGATGCCATTCTTAAACTATTTTATGTGAAGAAGAAAAACTGCAGAAATGGCAACTGTGGCAACTGTGTTTTCCTAATTGTCTGCATCCTTCCTGATTGTAACCTTGATGTCTGTCTCCGTTATGGGCTGCAGGAGAGCAGCAGGCTCCAGTAAGCTGGTTCAGATTTTAGGACTCGAGAAGCTGGTGTGTCAGCTCTTTAGCTGCTGAGGGGTGAGGGGAGGCTCAGTCTCTCACTAATGTGTGTGGTACAGGCACGCCTGACTGCACCGTGTCAGCAGCCTTGGAACATGGCTGTCTTTCCCTTTCTTCTTTTGGTTTTTTTTGGTTATTATTTCCTGACCTCAGAAGGCACAAAATGGCATTCTGGTATGTTAGTAGGCAATTCAAAAGCACTCTGGGCAATCCAGACAAATCCTTAGTATTTCTGTTCTTCCTCAAACTATCCTTAATTACTTTTCCAGTCTTTGTACACAGGAGGCAATCTCTGTGTTTGCACACAGAACAGCACAGGGAGATTTCACTGGAAGAATCTATCTACCACATCAACAGGCCTGCTCAGTAAAATGTCGAATGGGCTGTGTATGTGTAGTGGCATTTCATCATCGGACCATCTGTCTCCGTGAGAATTTTAGTATGGCATTCCCATAGGAAGGGTTGTGTGGTTGTTCAATGGCTTTGGTCATGAACTTGGAATGGTATTAAATGGTATTAAACGGTATTAAACAAAATAAAGGAGCACGGATTTTTAATAACTTTGCTAAAGTATTTATCTACATACCCAGTAGTAGCCTCTGGGATTTGGTGGAGGAAGAATCACCACGGTGACCTCTTTGATCAGTGGCTTGGCTTTTGGGTGTTTGTTTGGGGTAGTTGTCTTGATGTTTTCTTGTGGCAGGTATGGGTGTGTCTCACAGTTTTTCCCTCTGTTTAATGTGCTTGTGAGTTTTATCTTGTTGTTTTATCTTGTTTATCATTGATCCAAAACACTTGCTTACAGTTACAGTATATGCTGTGTGATTACTTGTAAATATGCTTTATGTTTTCCTATCCTTGCACTCTGGGCACAGTGTGACCCTGCACATACAGACAGCAGCAACTGTTTTTCATCACCAAAAAAAAGAAATGTTCATTCTCTCAGCTCCACTGCTGTAAGCTGTCACTAACATCTACTTGTCTCAAAGATTTCACACTTCAATCTTTACGGCTGCTATAGTGAAATTGCAAATGTCTCATTAAGTCAGTTGGGTTTTCTTTGATCTTTCTGCATTACTCAGATCACGACGGAAACTCAAAAGCTAATAGATGCTAACAAGTGCTGACCCCAGGGAAAATGCATTTGCTAATGCTGGGCCTGGATCTGTGTAGCTGCTTTTACCTCATTGTGAAGGAAATGGTTCCTTGATGGCTTGATCCTTCTGCTCTTCATTTATAAGGTACAAAATGAGCACCGAGATTTACACAAACAAACTTTTCCAGATGTATTGAACAAGGTGGGTTCAAGTTGGTAGTAATTTTCTGTAAAGCAAAGATATTTCATACAAACTCAAGCAAATACAAATTCAGTAGATACGGCAATGTCCATGTCTCTGTGTTGTGTTAACTCTTGCATGCTGCAAACCATTGCTTTCAGGACTATATAAGTAGATCTATAGGCACGTCCTTGTCAAATTTCAAGCAGAGAGCTGGACAGTTCTGGACAAACTATCACGTTCATTACGTGTTTGGAAGTTTGAATTTTTAATCTTCTGTACCTGCTCCACGGTCCTAGAGGGGTAGGATGTGAATAGAAATTGTCAAAACAAAATCCTGTGAGCTCTTAAAACCATGGTGAACATGCTGTATCATTTCTGATGGGTTTGAGCAATTCTCAGCAGCCCTTAAAGCCTTAGAGGGCTTTCAAATGCAATCTGGAGAGAATGCATCTGCACTGTCCCGGCACCTGCATGTCCCCAGCTTCTGCAGTGGCTATCTCCACTTGGCTGGTAGGAAAGGTTTAACACAGGACAGGGTGTTAAAGGAGCCTTAGCTACAGGAACCCCTTAAATCCATTTTCAGAAGACACACCAAGCCTGCAATTAATTTCATTAAATGCTTCCCTGTGCTTACAAACAAGTAGCCTTTGCGGACTGAGTGAACAGTCGGCAGTGCAGGCTGCAGCCAGAGATGTGCTGGATAGAGGAAGCAGTAAGGGATTCTGGCACACTAGTGCCACATTTGTACAAAAGAGATCACTGCAACAGGGGGCTGGAAATAATGAAAGCAGCCGGGCCAAAGGTCTTGTTGATGTACCACCTTCTGTATGATGCAGAACTTGCACAGTCTATAAAAATGCCCATGCTTTTCTTCTGTTAAAACAGAGGTGATACAGTTTTTTCCCTAGTAATTTGGTAATGTCTGTGGGTTGCAAAGCAGTTTTTTCTTAAGGAGCCACTGTCTCTGTGAAAGATGCTGGTTTCATGAATACAAATCCTGCAAATATCTAGCCTTCTTTTACTGATCTTTTCTTTACAACTTTACTTTTAGGCAAATGTTTCATAATTCTGTTTTCCTCCAGGACTGATTTTTTTTTTTTCTTTTTTTTGCGGGGGGTGAGGGGAGGACTAGGTCTAACATACAAACTTGATGTAGTCGAAGATTATAATAAGAGTTTGTCTGTAATTATAATGATATAATTGGATGTATTGTCCCAGGCTGTACAGTTGCCCTAGAGAGCACAGCCTGTTATATTAAAATGTCTCTCAGTATTTATTTCAGACACTAAGAAAAATAATAAAAGACTTATCTATAAGATGCTGAATGATCATACACTGGGATTTGACCTTTGGCAATATTGTAATACTGTAGCTGTTGATCTAAGGGTTTTTGTAACTAAGCAACTGTCATCCAGAATGTATTATATCATAAAAGAGTATTAAGATATGAAGGAGACTGAGCAGTTAGAGTAAAATAGGAGCCATGGTGAGATGCAGGCACTTTCCTATAGAACATTCTTGTTTTCTGAGCTATAGCACAAAGGATGAACCTTACCATGATTTGTTCCATGGTGGGGTATTGAAACCTGCACTCTGCACTCTCAGTTCTGCGAGGAGGCACTGTTGTGCAGTCAATCAAGTATGAAATTAGACCTTGGGTAATGGACACGTTAATTTTGCTGCGAGACAGCAAAGTGGGACTGCCATGGATTTTTATTCCCTTCCTACTTGGATTTAGAATCAAAGACTCATTAAGCTTGGAAGAGATCTCCAAGATCATTGAGTCCAGCCTTTGACCGAATACCTTCAGGCCAAGTAAACTGTACCACTGAGTGGCATGTCCAGTACTTTCCTGGACATTTCCAGGGATGGTGATTCCAGCACCTCCATGGGCAGCCAGTTCCAATCCCTAATCACCCTATCAGTGAAAAAATTCTTCCTGAAGTCCAACCTGAACCTCCCCTGGTGCATCCTGGGGCCATTTCCTCATGTCCTGTCACTGGTTGCCTGGTAGAGCAGGTCAACCCCACCTTGGTACAATCTGTACAGCCTTGTAGAGAGCAAAAAAGGCCACCCCTGAGCCTCTTTTTCTGCAGGCAAAACAACCCTATTGCCTCAGCCACTCCTCATTTGACTTACTCTCTAGACCCTTTCTCAGCTCTGATGCCCTTCTCCAGACTCACTCCATCACTTCCATGTCTTTTTTGGAATGAGGGGCCCAAAGCTGGATGCAGGATTCGAGGTGCCTCACCAGTGCCCAGTACAGGGGGACAATCTCTGCCCTGGTCCTGCTGGCCACACCATTGCTGATCCAGGCCAGGATGCCATTGGCCTTCTTGCCCACCTGGGGACACACTGGCTCACGTTCAGCTGCTGTCACCAGCACCCCCAGGTCCTTTCCAGCCACCCTTTCCCAGCCTGTGGCCCTGCCTGGGGTTGTTGTGACCCAAGATCAGAACTCTGCACTTGCCCTTGTTGAACCTCACACCACTGGCCTCAGCCCATTGATCCAGCTTGTCCAGATCCCTCTGCAGAACCTTCCTGCCCTCCAGCAGATCAACACTCCCAGCCAACTTATTTACATGCTCTGGTGTCTGAAACTGGCTTCTTTGCTTTTCCAGTGAGACCTGTTCAAATTACAGCTCTGAGGCAAGGCTGTAATGCCAAATGATTCCTGCAAGTATGGTAGTGTACTGTGTTGCTTGAATAATGGGAAGGGGTCATTTTATCAAATGCGTTCAGTGCTGTTTCCCAAGGTTTGAGCAGATATTGAAAAGAAACTTGCCTCCTTGTGAGCAGGCTTTTTTCTCAGAGCTAAGTTCATTGCGATTTGTCTTGGATTTGCACATCTTACCAGAGAAAAGCAGCTCCAGGGCTCTGTTCCCTGCTTTTGGCTAGGGAAATGCTGAAACAGCGAGCACTTGTCTCCTCACAACTTTTTGTACTCTCTCAACTGACCTGTCCAGCTGTGTGGGGCTTGTGCCAATCACCCTGTGTCAGGAGGAGGATCTGCCTCTGCTAAAGGAACACTGTTGTCATATCCTTTCCTCAGCCACTTTTCTTCATCCCTCTCCTCCCACACATGCTCTTTTTACTTAGATTTGCTTTTTTCCTCTAAGCTATTGCAAGTAGTCAGCCCAGCAAGCTTCACTTCTACTTCAGCTAACTGTGAGGTGATGGTTAGGGTTTGGGCAATTAGGGTGAAGATATTAATCTGAAGCCAGAGTGTTACCATCAGCCTTTAGAGACGGTAAAGATTTAGGAAAGGATGTTTGTACCCAGGGATGCTCTTTCAGGCTGTTGTCAGGTGCCAGGCATGTGGCTCTGCAGCTTGTTGCTGGAATGTCATCAAGGTACTTGTGTGATGTCCAAGACTGGTGCTGTTTCCGTGAAGAGTAGGCGCACGTGGCAAAGGGATTGCCTGCGCCCAGTTTGGTCCATCTGTGAAGCATCCTTCGCTGAAGGTGAAGGATAGGACTCAGCTGAGAGAGGTGAGTAAGGGCACTGCTGTGGCACTGCAAATGAGAGCCGTGCTCCTGCCCTGTTTTCACACCAGGCACAGTGAGTTCTTCTGAGCCTGTTGCTAATTGCAGCTCAGAACATTTGGCTGATAATGATCTGTCTCGCCTGGTGGCATTTGCTGCTGGTTTCCTCTCTCCATCAGACAGCGTTTCACTGCTGTTAGTGTCTGGCTGTGCTAGAACAGGAGACACGTAAATCCAGCTGAATGGTTTTCTCTTGGTGGAAAGCACCCTCGTTTGAGCTCTGCAATCTGAGGAATGTTTGTGGAGGTATTAATCCGTGTGATGAACACCTGGCTTGGTGTTTTTTTTCCTTCTAAGCTATTTCTCATAAGAAATACACGTGGACTCTTTGAAATATATTTTTCAGCTCCGGAAGGACATTGCTTTGTCCTTTAGTAACTGGAAGTATGGGTATCCAAAAGAGAGCTACAAAGATGCAGAAGAGTCTAGAGGAGACACTGTATGAAGAGAGGCTGAGTTCACTTGGCTTGTTCAGCCTGGAGGAGTCTCAGAGGAGACCTCATAGCGGACTGGAACTTCCTCTCAAGGGGAAATGGAGGGGCAGGCACTGATCTCTTCTCTCTGTTCACCAGTGACAGGATCATGGCCGTGGCATGAAGCTGTGTCAAGGGAGGTTTAGGTTGGATATCAGGAAAAGGTTCTTTACCCAGAGGGTGACTGAGCACTGAAACAGGCTCACCAGGGAACCAGTCATAGCACTAGGCGTGGCAGAGTCCAAGAAGAGTTTGGAAAATGCTCTGGGACACATGGTGTGACTGCTGGGGTTGTCCTGTGCAGGCCAGGAGTTGGATTTCAATGATCCTTATAAATTCCTTCCAAGTCAATATATTCCATGATACTATGAAATAATGCACTGGATGGACTGACATCCAGGATCATTTACTGTAATTCCCTCTCAGTAACCTTCTGGACTCCTATCCTGCTAACAGCCAGCATTGACTGTACCAGCTGCCCAGCTCTTCTGAGAAGAGAGATGTATCTCTGGAGATACACTCACACCTGCTTGTTGAATTTTTTGTAAGTGGTATATGTTTTTCTCCAGGCCACTCTTTGTGAACTCGTGTTGTCTCTTAAGTAACGTCTCTGCTGATGCACATTATCCCAATGCTCTGGGTCACACTGATAGAGGTTGTGATGTCTAGCAGCTCTACCCCAGTCTGTGCTGAGGCAGAGGTGTGCAAGGTCTCTCTGCCTGGTCTTTGATGCAAGACAGGTGCTTAGCTGAGACTGACCATCAGCCTCTAGTGTGAGAGTTTTGTTGGAGGAAGAGGGCTGCAGCAGCTCTGTGATGAATGTGTGGCATGGCCTGTATTCTACAAGAGGAACGTGAGCCAGTGCAGGGACTCTCAGGCACCATGCCTGGCTGATGTGGCAGGTCTGCTTTTCCTTGTGCTGAGGAAGCAGCATGACTCAATGCCATGATGATGTAGAAGGGAATGACTTCTCTTGGCAGCCTTTCTTCCCAGATATCTCATGTGAGTTGACATTAAGGCAGGGGAACAAAACCACTGTAAGAGGAAGATCAGATTTGTGTTCTTTTTAGGAACCTGGTAGTATCTAAGTGCATGGGACCTGATGAGATGCATGCCAAAGTCCTGAGGGAACTGGCTGTTGGAGTTGACAAACTGCTGTCTGTGGTGTTTGAAAGGTCTTGGCAGTCAGGTGAAGTCCCAGGTGACTGTAAAAGGGGAAATGTTGTACCCATTTTTAAGAAGGGTAGAAGGGAAGACCCTGGGAGCTACTGATCTGTCAGCCTCCCATCTGTGCCAGGGAAGATGATGAAAGAGATNCCATCACAGCTTCACTGAGGACAAGTATTTCCTGGCCAACCTAGCAAGCTTCTGTGATGGAGTGACCACATCAGTGGACAGGGGATGTCATCTATATGGACTTGTGTAAAGCCTTTGACATGGTCCCCCACAACATCCTTCTCTCTAAATCAGAGAGATATGGATTTGATGACTTTGGTGAATGAGGAATGGCTCGGATAGATATCCAGAGTGTAGTGGTTAACAGCTCAGAGTCCTCCTGATGGCCATCAGTGACAAGTGGTG
>VXBT01010843.1:1907-33348 GCA_013400235.1 Oriolus oriolus
TCGCCGGGGTGAAGTGCCCTGCAGCTGAGGTGGTCTGCACAGCAGAGGATGGGTGCTCACTGCCTCTCACCAGAGGCTTTCTCACCACACGACCAAAGCCTCTTTCCTCCCATCCTTTGGTGCGAAGGTCTGTTTGAACCTGGCTGCTGATAGCCCTGGGGCTGTAGTTTCCACCCTGAAGGTGCTCTGTGAATGTTTTCTTCTTCCCCAGCCCTGAGTTGTTACTTTATCTTATCTTCATCACTGAGCAGTGCAGGGCCTCAGTCGGGGCCCCATTCAGGGTGTGGTGGTCTTCTCTGCAGCTTTTGTAATACAGTTTTTGTGATAAGAGGCAAAAGTCCTTCATGAAGATGTTTTAAGTCACAAACTATAATATTTCAGTCTCCGACACTAGCATTGAGAAGAGAAGGGGAACCTCACCTTAGAGGCTGTATATGGAGCCAAACCACACCTCACATCCCAGTCAGCTGACTGAACAGAGATCCAGTGTCTGATCCTCCATGACTCCCTGGTTTAGGCTGGGAACACACAGGAAGTGGTGCGAAGCCTTGAAGGCTGCCTGGCATGTTTACCTTGGACAGGCCATACATATCCAGTATGTCTATGTGCACGTTCCAAAAGGCTTCTGACAACACAATTCTCATACTGTTGTAGCAGTAGGTGATAGAGAATTACTCTAAGCATGTGTCTTTATCCTTCCCTAGTTTTCCCATTTTCTCCAAGTTCTATGTCCAGTTATGCATTTCGCTTTTCCACCCCACCTTGTCTCCACCATCTTGTCTCCTCCCCTGAAAGCACCTCCCTACTCCCTACTTTTGCTCCCAGCACAGAATAAACCCATAAGGTTGGAGCTGCCACCTCTAACAGGCCAAATTAAGGACTAACTTCCCTGCAGCATCTGCCTGAGCACAGGCCTCTCCTCAGAGCACAGGAAGCTTTGGTAGCCCACCTTGCTGGAGAAGGAGGCACCATGGCAGAAGGTGGTGAAGCATGTCCCATCCAGCAGTTCATTACAACAGTCTGGGCTCTGCTGCACAGGGACAGCTGCTGGGGCTGCCTGGGATGCAGGGATTCACTGGCTGCTGAACCTGCTGGAGGAAGAGTGGCATCCTGGGATGAGCCATACTCAGCCTGTAACTGCTGAGGTGTATCACCTGTAACTCCACCAGGTGCTGTGATGCAGCCATACAGAAACCCCAGGGCTGATTCAGACCTGCCTGCATACAGCTTCCCTCCCCTCTATGGAAAGTTGCTCACTGAGGTGCAAGAGTGGGGCAAGACATGATCCATATACACCAGGTATATGACTCAGATAACCATCTTTTATTTGGGTTTCTTTTTTTTTGTTTGTTCTTGTTTTGTTTCTTTTTCTTTAAAAGTGGTGTGTTAACATCAGGTATTTTTCTACATTTTTAGACTCTGTACAGGTTTTAAAAGGAAATAAGCAATGCTTAATGTACAAAGTAAAACCAGAAAACTAGAAAAATCTGAATAAAATGGAGCAAGTTGCTGTCAGGGATACAGTACAAATTAGTCATTAGACATCATCTGAAGTGCAATACCACTGCAGTAAGGATGAGTCAAGGAATGAAATAAAAATACTCTATTTTAAACAAACAGTATATATATATATATTTATATATATATATTTATATGTATATATTTTACAGATAGTAGACCCAGTGATATCTGTAGAATTTTAAAAACATATTTACAAATTACTTTTTTTAACATTACATATACATCAGCACCATAGTAAGAAAGAAAAAACCCCCCAAACAACCCCAAATGTAATAAAATCTATTATCTAGTACTTAATCCCAGTATGGAGTATTTGGAGGAAGCTTTACAAAGACAACAGAGACTTGTCTTCGCCACCATTTATCTTCAAGGCCTGTATCTCCCCGATGCACACCAACTTGCATTGGCTGCTGTGTGGTGGATGTGTGTTTCTAAGTCCCCCTTTCCCAGCTCGGTGTTCAGAGGTGAGCCCTGATCGCTCTCACCTGAGGCATGGGTGCTGTGCTGTCCCCAGCACTGTCCTCTGCCCAGCAGGGTGGCTGCCTCCTCACTCTGTCACAGCTCTGTCACACAGGTGCATGCCCCATGCTCATGCTGACACACACAGAGCCACAGCACCCTGGTTCCTTCAGGGTGCTGCTTCTCAGAATGTTTGCCTGTCCCTTCCATTCTGACCAAGAGATGCTGACCCACAGGGTGAACCAAAAACTTTGGCTGGTGGTCCCTTTCACTGAATTAGGGCCCAATCTGGCTCCTGCTGAAGCAGCAGGCAGGCAAACCATGCTCATCCTCAGCAAGAGCTGGAACTGGCCCTTGTGCTGTATTTTAAAAAGGGTTCAGCTAAAAGAGATGTGATTAAAGCAATTTTTAAAAATGCAGCAGTCAGGGCAGGCTGAATTGATGGCTCACCTTGAGCACATTAAAAACTGAGCTTGTCCTGCTGCATCGCAGCATTTAGGACAGGTAATTCCCCCCACTAGGCAAGCCCAGCAAGGGAAACTGCTCAAAAGGGAGTCTCAGTGGGGCAGTGAGATGGTTCCAGGCTCATTTGCTCCCCCTCTTTAATGTAATGCATGTCTGTGCTCCACAGGAAAAGGCAGGACGTGAAAGTGTCAAGTGCCAAGGCCCTCAGCCTCCATGGAATTCAGGGGCTCAGCACTTGGCATCGCTGGGCCCAGGGAGAGCGGCGCAAAAGGAGGTGCTCAGGAGCTGGGGAACTGGGACTGGCACTTGTGCCACTTCTGCTGCAGAGCAAGACTCATGGCTCACAGAGGTCAGCACTAGGCCAGAGGGTGCTAAAGCTCTGGACTCTGGGTCACGTTAACATTTTTTATGCACATCTATGTAACCTGATAAGCAGCTCTCAGCTGAAAACACCAAAGAGGTGATAGATTCCAGAAAACAGCCTCCAACTGCAGTTTGGGTACATACTCAGAATGGCTGGCGACTCAGTATTGTGTGAGATCCATCACAACTTCATCCCAGGGCTGCTCAGCACTGGTCCAAACAGTGGAGATAGTGATCCATCCCTATTACCTAAAACCTTATTTGGGCAGACCCCATGTTTGTAATATCAATTATTTTACCCACTCATGAATGTTCTTTACAGTAGTCCTTCATTGACTCCTGTTCTTCAAATACTGCAGTGAATTTTATTCCAGCAAATCAGAGGGATTAGACCAAACATCTGTTTAAAACTGATCATATCACATCGAGAGCCCAGACACCCTGGGGTAATACTACCTGCCAAACCTGCACTTTTCAAGAGGGGAGGAGAAAGTCTTCCTGTGTGCTGAACCCTCACTGTATGTTTTCTCATGCCTGTTTTCGCCTCCCCTGCCTGCCCCTTTGTGGCTTGCCTGAAAAAAGTGCAGCTAGCTCAGCTTGCTTTACACTGAAGGAACAGGAGGGGGAGTGAACTGAGAACATCGTGGGGAGGAAGGAGAGGGAGGGACCCACTGAGGAGCTCTGCTAATGTCTCTTAGTACCTCTCAGCCCTTCAGCACCCCAGGCAGCAGGGCCATGCCAAGTGCTCTGACTTGGGAAGCATTATTGCAAGTCCCAAGGGGTCTGAGCAGTTCAGTAAGTTAACCCACTACTAGGCTGTCTCCAGCAGCAGTCACATAATCAATCTGCCCTCACAACACTGCCAAATTTATGTTCTCCTGCACTTGTAGTGGGGTTTATCACTCTGCAGTGAAAACGGTGACCTCCCTGTGATTGTTTAGGTTTGTCATGTGAGTGTTGCACGTTCCCTTAGGACAGCCCAGAGCCAGCCCCGTGGGCCTGGCCATGGCTCTCTGAGACCTGCCTGCCCCCGAGGTTAAGCCCATTTCTGACCACGGCCTGTGCAATTGCCCCTGGATATCTGTAGGCTTTGCTCCCAGCTCTTCCCTCTGCTTCCCTGGAAGCTGCAACCCACACAGTCATATAAGATGGGAGATATTGGGATCACCCTACTACTGTGAAATGAAGCCTTGTTTTAAGTAGGGAGAGAACAAATTTTCCCAGCCAGAGGCATCAGCTGGCTTTTCCAGTTTCCCCATCCTGCCTTACACACACACAGAGTGGGCGTTGCCACACAACAAAGATTGCTTGGTGGAAGTTTTGGGATGCTGATGTTTTCATCGTCCCCTGAATCTTCCAAAGTTGGCTACAAGATCAGCTCGGTTTACACAATTAAAAACAAAAAACCCAAATTAACCCCAAACCAAGACCGACAAAACCCAACAGTCCAGGGATGGGGAGAACATCTGATTCCCTAGCTGCTTGTTCAAACATAACAACCAAAGCTCCAGACTATACAAGCCTATTCACTGGGGGTTTCCAAACAACTCATCAAGTTCTTGAATCCACTCATCCCCTGGTCCACTCTTAATAATGGAGTCCACAAGGTCTGTGCCCTCTGCTAAACTGGAGAATGACCCCCCTGCTCCTTCGTTACTGTAGTTGTAAGATATGTCCTGAGTGGGATTCCTCTCGTAGGCCTGGCCTTGGCCACTCTGAGCAAAGGTACCACCTGGCATTTGCTGTGTTGGGGGCTGACTGAAGCCTGACATGGCAGGGACCCCTTGGGTTATTGCTGGCATCACCATCGGCCGGGCCTGGCTGGCTGCCTGTTGCCCAGGTAGTGGTTGCAGCAACTGTCTCCCCAGCGCTGGGTTCAGGGCTCTCACTGTCCCACTTGTGTCCACCACTGTCTGACTGAGCCCCTGTGGGAAGTGCTGCTTGGATAGCCGTGGCTGCTCGGATGGCATCGCATATGTGGTGGTGCCATTGTTGAAGGGCCCCATTTCACCACTAGTCCTTCCAGGTATGCCTTGCAAGCCTCGCTGCTGCCAGTTTTGTGTTCCTTGAGGGACAGTCCCCATCAGGTTTTGAAGTCGTGGTGCTTGTGGCCTTGGCAAGACCTGGCCCACAGGTCCTTTCATCTGCTGCTGATGCTGGGGAACAGCAGAGTTTACCAGCATGTTCTGACCAAAACTGCCAACCATTCCCACCGCTTGTCCAGAGGCAGGCTGCCTTGTTCCCTGGCCTGTGCTGTGTGCCATGTTCATGCCACTTTGGTTTGGGTGCTGCAACATTTGGCTCATCCCTGTGCTCATACTGTACATTCCTGGCTGGCTGGAAGAGCTGTAAGGAGCCATGCCCATATCTGACTGGCCCGCAGGGGTGGGCAGTGTGCTCGGGGTCTGGGAGGGACCCATGGCCATCATGCTTGTGTTCTGGGCCATCATTCGGGATGTTCTCATGCTCTGGAGTGCTACTTGGTTTCTCACAGCCACTATATCCTGGGGTGAACCTGCACCAAAAAGGGAGGAAGGTAAGAAAAAGCCCACAACCCTGTAAATCGTAATTAACACATCTTTGCATGAGAGAGAATCTGTAGGAGCCTCCTCAGCAGCACTTACCTACTTCACCTACACCTAATTCAGCTTCTAGCAAACAAATGGGAAAACTTCCACTGGTCTTCACTGGCTGCAAAGCAGCTGAACTTCAGTTTACCATTTGAAGCTCTCTTTTAAATATCTATATTGTCTTTCAAAAGTAAGCCTTGAAAATGGAAATGTCAGGCCCAGAAGGCCAATCAATTTTTTTAATAGCTCAGGAGGCATAAATGAATGGATTTTCTATAGCATTGCTACTGATTAATCCTAGGAAAGAAGAAAAATTGGGTTTTTGTGAACATTTAAAGCAGGGAGAGTGTATTAGTGAATCAATACTATAAGCACATATTACTTCACCTTAGGCCAGTGATGGGAAACCAGAATATCCTAGCCTTGTTAAATTCCACACTGTGGCAGATAACTTAACCATGCCTGTGTCTTACTTTCGGGGTAGGGGGCAGCTATTGATTTCTGGGAAGCCAGTATGCTTCTGTATTTACTATCCTTAAATAAAGGCAATTACCCGGAACTCAGATTATGCTGTGCCAGTGACTCATTGTGGATTTGAGTCATTACCAAATACAACAGTCAGATTTGAGTCACTAACTAAATAGTCAAATTCTTCAGATTTGAGTGACTAACTAAATACAACACTCAGCAGGTGAAGTTCAGAGTATATGTGGCGCACAATTGCTCCAGGCTCAAATGTTATTAAATGCCAGGTGTAAATATAAAATCATTGCTTAAAAGTTTAGAACTGTACAACAGAATCTGAATGTTTTTAAATCAGCCCCTATTTGTTCCTCAGTTGCAGACAACATCCCTGAACATCCGTGGGGAGTGGAGAACACTGATCTCTGTTATTGACGTTGGCTTGGTTTCCATGAGAAATGGGCCTAGATAAAGGAAGCATCATTTCTATACATGTCATTCTATTACATAGTGCAGAGGATGGCTACAACTCCATTTTCTGCAGCACCACAAGCTTCTGGTGGGTGCTTTAACTCCAGGACACAGCTAAATGAAACATTTTGTAGCATGAAGAGAGACCATCTGGATCTCACTGGAACAGGCCACATGTAGTGGCAGCTTTTACTTTATTCATGCTATCAAACTGCTTTCTTAATTACTGGCACTGGGGTTCCCTTGATTTTTCTTAAATTAGATCAGCTCCTTCCATGATTAGAAACAGTCTTTTTACGACGACTCCAGCAAGTGCTTAAGATACAGAGAATGTTAAAATCTTAATGCATCTTCAGCTATTTTTTAATTGAAAATGGCAGCTGAAAAGCTCCAAAGGAGTCACTAACAGCAAGTGGTTCACCTACTACTTTTGTTAACTACTGTGCTTGGCATAAGCAACAGGAGATCAGATAAGGAGTAGTTAAATGAGAGATGCAACAGATTTTAAGATTTTAGGCCACCTTCTGGTCTCATTTACACATAACCTATTGCACTGGATTACCTTCCTGTGACTAAAAAGGAAAAAATGGTGAACTATTTAAATTAGTTCATTTATGAAAATGAATTCCTTGCTCAGTCAGATTAGCCTGAACTCTCTTCTCTGTTTCTTTTAAATAACACATACAAAGGCAATGCTTCAAAGAAAAGCATGAATGCAGAGAGATTGTATGTGTGCATCTCAGTGGATAGCCATGCACACACACTTCTTGATTTTGGAAATGAGTTATTGGGGGAAAAAAGTAATTTCATACAGAACTTATGGTGCCAAAGATAAAAATGAGGAGGTGATTAGAAGAAGCTACCCCGATATATGCCAGTAGAAGATGTGGCTGCCTGTTCATGTCCTGGGAACCCGAACATCAATGTGAACTGTCCAGAACTGCCTCCCTTGTTTTCTGTTGCAGCTACATGACATTATCATGAATATACAGTACAAGTGTGTGTTGATTTCATGTCTATATAGAAATCATGGTTAGTGAAGACATTCAGCTGATGCTTAGCACCTAAAAAGCTCAGAATTAACTTCTTTTCCTAAGCCAAAATGAGTACACTTACATTCTTCAGTTACCTGGGAGCACATCAAAATAATGCTTGTGCTTTTTTTGAGATCATTAAAAAATCTCTATTTACATCTCAGATATTTCACTGTGTTTCCCACACCTGACATTTATCAGTCCCTTCTCCAGATAAGCATGACCTCTCTGAAATTCTCTGCTCATCAAATTAGACACAGTGGGAAATGAAGGAGGGGCAAAACCAAGATACAGTCAGAAATGCTAGCAGGAAAAAAAATCTCATAAGAGTAGAGGCAAACAAGATAAATCCATGAATGAATCCATGATGTCTGGATGTCAAAGAAGCAAAACAAATGTAAAAAAAAAAAAAAAAAAGCAGCAGCGCTCACTGAAGGGAACAGAAAGGAAAATATAAACTTAACTGAATATGCAAACTTGGGCATTCCCCTTTGGTAAAATATGTGGTGTGTGCAACAGTCTGTGCTCCTCTTCTGGCACACTGCTTAAACACTGGTATTCACAAACTGCACAAGCTTTCACTTGCTACCTTAAAGGACATTGACTCCAAAACAGGAAAAATAATTTGACTTTTACCTTGGAATTGATTGACCTGTTGCACTGGATATGGGCTTCGCTGTTGATGCAGATGCTGCCGAGGCAAATGTGACTGCTGCTGCAACTGCTGAAAATGAAGGAGGGAAAGAAAGCAGAAGAGACAGAGGACAGAGATGATTAATTAATTGATGGGCTGGTGGCAAAACTGCAGAACTGCAGTAGTTCTTATCTGGTGAGGTGTTGAGGAGAGACAGGCAGAGTCATCTGGAGAGTCCTCCTCAGAGCACTTGGGCTACTCAGCACTCAGACTCTTTCTGGCTCAAAAATGAACAAGCACTGAGGCCAACATCATCGCTCCTTACCTACAGCCATTTCATCCTGACCTCTGCATCATGAACTTAATTGTCTTTGCCTGAAGAAAGGAGAGAGAGGGATGTGAACTAACTTTGCTCCCCTAGGTCTAATGGCAACTGTATCCACATACACACTTTCCTTCCCTCACTCCCACCAAGGTCCAGAGGTTTGTGTTCCTGGTGCAAGACTTTGCTCCTTGTCTGCACTCATAACACTCAGCTGCAAAGATTAGTGCATCCTGACCCAAGCACTGGAGCCTAGGAACATTCCTGAGCCAAAACAGAAATGGATACTAAGGCACATTTCCTCTTGTGCTTCAGTGAATGATATTTGGGGAGTGGTGACTGCAAAATGCATTGCTCCCTTGATCCAGACCACATTGCTCCTCTGTGGTTGTTTTCTAGAAACACTTGTGAATATTTTAAAACTGAATCAAAAGCTGATTATAAAAACAGAGCTTTCAGATGCTAAGGTGTGGTCAAGTAAGCACTTACTGAAAGGACATGTCTTGAAGCATCATCTGCAGCCATACCAATACTGTGTCCAAAACCAAAGATGGGTAACAAAGGTACAAGAATGGCAAAGATGAGAAAGAAGGAAGTACTAATGCCTGCATTCACAAGTATGTGTTACAAACTATCAAAAAGAAAGAGGGACTCTTGTTAGGCACAAACTACCCCAAAGATAGGAGCCTGAGGACTGTGACTTTGCCAGTTTTCATCTCTGCCAGCACAACTGACAGCCTCAGCTTGGTGGCTTTTTAACACTTTTAGGCTTGCCCTCAGCAGTCAAGTCACTGGCTCTTGGCTTCATGCATGTGAATTGGCCCAATCCATGGGATGCATTACTGCGTCCTCACTCTCATGCAATCGTTCACACTTGAATCAGTTCAGGCATCTTTATCCTAAATACTTTTAGGACCATCCTTCCTGTTCACTGAAGTGTTTCTGTTTCTCATAAGCAACAAGAGAAAGGGGGGGAGGCAATCTGTATTTCTGTGGTTACACAGCATGCATGTGTTCTAACACAAATTTAAGCAGATGGTCTTAAGCTGTTTTTCCTTAGCAAGAGAGGAGAAGCCAAGCTTAAAGCAACTGCTGACCTACCAGAGCATTATCTAAGTAACATTAGAAGACTGCAACTTCAAACTTGGGTATGATGATCTTGTAGGAACTCAACAGTGTGACTTTCCACTGGCTTTCTCTTGGGCTGCTTTAAAACTACAGCTGAATTAAGCACACACTACCATTCAGACTGGGTAGTTTAACATCCATGTTGCAAAGCCCAGGAGCTCAGGAAGCCAGGTGATAGCTCCAATGCAGCTCTTCCACATTGCCATTGCCAGAGGTGGTTTTACTGTTCTCCCACTTCAGTCTCTGGTTCTCCCCTCGCTGCTGTCTCTCCCTTGTATGACATAAGTGCTCCTCTGGCACTCAATAAACCAGATTAAGGAACTGGTCTGGGTAAATAGTAACATTTTTCTTTGCTAAGGCTTCTTTTAACCCACGTCCATTGTTTGTCCCAGATCCCTGTGCAGCTGTGCACAGATTTGCCAGTGCAAGACCATAATCAAAGCTAGGGGAGAGGACCTGTGACTGTAACTGCAGCTGAGTCTGCTTCTGCTGGAGTAAATGCACCATTAGATGCCAGGTTAAGAGCTAACTTTTCCAGTGCCTAAAATCCAACATGACTGTCAAGCCCACCACTGGAAACATGGGTAAGATTTGCCAAGCTAATGGCAGGACTGATACAGTTGCCTCTTCAACAACCATTGCTGAAAAATACCCCAACAGGAGCCACAGAGAGAGAATTCCCAAATCTAGAAGGAAGGGCTGGTGCTGCACTGTCTGTAGCGCTCATGCTCATCCCAGCATGTGTCGGAGACAGACGAATACTGTACCTGCTCTGCTAAGATCTGCTGCTGCTGCTGCTGCTGCCTCTGCTCTCGGAGAAACTGCTGTTTCTGCTGCTCCATCACATGGAGCTGCGCTCTCTGCTCGATCAGCATCTGCTTCATGATGGCCGCCTGGGGCTGGCTCCCAAGGAAAGGGCCCCCAGAACTGGTGCCTGTGACTACGCTGCTGGAGCCCACTGGGCCAGAAGGCTGCATTGGCCCTGCGGGCCGCGACAATCCCACCTGGTGCTCCTGTGCAAAGAAAGAGGGAAGGCCTTGTTACTGGAGTGCTCCACAGGCAAGGGAAATCACAGCTCACGAAGCTGAGGAGGCACAGAGTCTGTGGGTGAAGCCTGGAGCTTGGAGAAAGTGAGTCCTTGGAAAGATGCTCATGGCTTGTGACTGAGCCATGGACTGCTCCCCACAGGGAATAGGTTCCTCTTTTCTCCTGGAATTCAAAGCCCCTCAGGTAAAGCAGAAGCACTTTATATTCATTAATAATGAAACAATGAAGCTGTGTGCTAAGTTTTTTCATGCTTCAGAGCAGTGTTTTTCTAAACTTTTTCTCCTTTCTCAAGGAGACAAGTACATTTTCTCTTCCTTTCCATTTGCTTCTTTTCATAACAGCAATTTAACAAAGCCCCCTGGATTGAGAAGCCAAGGTGTTAGGTGCACACAACAAATAGTGGGAGCTGACAGCACTAATTCTCCTCCAGATCCTCAGGATTTAAGTCCATTATGTGTTTATTCAAGACTTCCATCCTGCAGCACTGGACCAGTGTGTGTGGCTGGAAGGACTCAGGGCAAGCGCCTTCCCTGCACACACCCCACTCTCTCTTCATGTTCTAAATCCAATTTGCTGCCTTTTAGTGCTGGGAAAAGCACCAACGAAAGGCCAGGGTAAATCCCAACTCGCGTCCCGGCGGAGGGTCGGGATTGGGATCGGGAGCAGCGGAGCCCTCCCGGCGCTGCCGCCGCCGGGAGGTGGCGCTGCCCGCCCGCAGCCCTGCCCAAACAGGGCCGAGAGGGGCCGGCGTCTTCCCGGCGCCTCCGGGGAGCATTCCCGAGAATCGGCTGCGGTCTCCCAAGCCGCCCCCGCCCAGCCTGAGGCTGTCCCGTGGCCAGGACAAACGGGGCTCACGACACCGCCAGCGCTCCCGAGGGGCCCGGCCCGGCACCACGCCTTCCCTGATGCCGTATTTGAAAACCAGCGACTGCGTGCCTGGTCCCTATCTTGGGTGTTGAGATCTTGATCTGTCATCATCTTTAATTGATGAACAGAGATGACAGGTACTTTTTCAAAACCACCAACTTGATGGAAAGGACCTATATCACAAGGTGACCTTGCAGCACCCACCCCAACCCAGTCAGGGAAAGGGTTAAATTCAATGCTGGAGTGTAGCTTGGAAAATGAGGATCAGCCTTTCTGCATGAAGGTCAGGTTTTCAAGGACTCTTCTGAGGAAATAACAAAACACAATTTGTCTGCATCCCTACTTTGCACAGATACTCCCTGAAGGGCTCTCTGCTGAAAGGCAGCTCTCTGATATTTAGGTTCTTTCCCCTTTTAACCTCTGTCTTGGTTTGAAAGTTCTCTCCCTGTTCCTCTTTCCACTTCTCCCACAGTACCATCCCCCACTGCACTTTGCACTTTACAACCTGGTCAAGCATGGTCCCTGCAGCATCCTAAGGGCCAGGGCTGCAGCAGTGGCTGGGTTTCTGCCAAGCTGGGGTCAGGGAATCGCAAAGGATCCCTCAGCTGCTCCTGCACCAAACGCTTCACCCACCCCTGTCGCTGAGCTCCTGCTTTCCTTGCTTTGGGGGGGACACACACATTCATTGGCTGTCTCCAGCAGAGGTGATGGCAAAGGCTTTTTCTTACCACCCCCTGGCCCTCCCCCAGCTTCTGATGAAGTCATTGAGCTACCAATTGCATAACTGATGCACAGGACTATCCTGTGTTATACTGGGAGACGGGCCAACTGCTTCCATTTATAGACAAAAGCAGTGCCATGCTGCCAAATAATGGAGCCTTTGCTGCAGCCACTACAAGGCAAAGAAAAAGGGGAAAAAACTCAGGAGCCGAAGGGCATGCTGTGAAGTGACATCCCTTGGAACTTCCTCTGCGAGCTTCAGTGCACAGCTGCCTCTGGGGCTGCAGCCCAAGTCGTCACTGAATTGCCTTCAAAAAAGTCTTCATACAGAATTCCTGTCCTGGCTCCTAATGCACACACGGGTATAGCTGACGGACACACTCACCCCATGCAAAAAGCACTCCATTCTCTGTTGGATTATATTATAAATTAATTCTGGAGTTTAAAAGGAAGTTTTGAAAGGAGCCCCACCAGCTGACATGAGCCTGGTGCACTGTGCAGCAGCTGAAGGAAATATGAAGATTAGCACAAAGGTGTCATTTCCAGTGCTGTGTGTTTAGTCATTTTGAGATATATAATGAAAACTTCCTGTTTCTGGTTTTAACAGGTTTAAAGCCAGGCCTTCTTCATCTAGACCACCCTCCTGCCCAGAGTATTTCTTCTCCTTTACTTTTACTTTTTTTTCTTGACAAAAGCTCTGCCCAGCTGACGACGAAAGGCTCTTCTGACATCACTGCGAGCAGCCCTGGGTTGAGTGTCCTGAAAATAAGAGCACAGCCCAGGCAAAAGGTCTCTGCAGGCAGGAAAATGCTCCCTAGCACCTGGGCGCAGAGCTCTGGGGAAAGAGCTGCTTTTATCCTCTGAGGGGAGTGTGTGGAGATGACACCTGGCAATGGGCAGTGTGGCAGGGAACTGGGGATGAAGGAAGCGACACTGGACTCTACAGGGCTGGCTCTTACAAGCCATGGCAGCTCCAGACCCAGATGCAATCTCACCACAGGAGCCGAACACCAAGTCAAGCAACTCAGGCTAAGTGCACACTCACAGAGCTTAAAAACCAAACTAATCCAAGCTTCACTGACAACCCTCTTTGCTTGTGCTCTGACAGCTCCCTCATACTCCTACTGCACCCTGAGCCTTCCTGCCCCTAGACTTCCTGCTCTTCCTCCTCATTCCCTGCTATCCCTTTCTCCTTCCTGCACCCTCTGCCCAGCCTTTGCATTTTCCTTTCTCCATCAACTGGAGCAAGAGGCACTGCTGCCTCTTGCTTCACTCTCCAGACACCCCGATCAGCACCCAGCCTGTGGCTGTGTATCACCCTTGCAGCTGCCCATGTTGGTCTCCCCAGTGGCCCACGCTCACAGCTTGGCTCACCCTTTAACTCCCAGGGATCTGCAGCAGCAAGGGGACTGCCCAGCTCCTTCCCCCAGGGCCCTGTGCTCATGTGTGCATGTGGGCACGTGTGTATGGGGGTGCCCTGTGGGCAGGTAGTCCCTGAAGAGAGTGACAAGATGCCCTGGAAGGGGAAACACAAGTTGTATTCTCAGGCTGTGGTATCTGAGAAAATGGTACCATGTGATTTCTCATTTTTCACTCTGGCTCTTTTTAACACCACCCAAAGCCACTGTGTGCTGCTCTCGGGCTGCAAACAGCTCTTTCCTGCTAACAGTGGCTTGAGCAGTGTCACAGGCATTCCAGTCGGGAACAGTGGTGCTGCAGCTCCACTGCAGGGTCCTCATCAAGGGACAGGTGAAGCCAAGAGCTGGTTACATAAAGGGAGGATGGTGCCAAGGCCCCTCAGCTTTTGCCACAGAGTGAGTTCAAACACAGGCTGGCCCTGGCTCAGCCTCCCGGGAGCCCTTCTGCCCCTGCAGTCTCAGCTGCCCACTTTTAAGGCAGCCCCGGGGACAGAATTGAGAGCTTGGCCCCTGGGAGCAAAACCAGGTACTGAAGGAGCCAAAGAGCTGCCTGTTCACAGAGCCAAAAAGCAGCCACTGTTTCCAAATGGTCAGCATAAAACACCTGGGCAGGTTAGTAGAGCTGCAGGGCACCCGGTAAGATGAACTTGGGCAGGGATCTGGCTGCTTACTTAATGCCTCCACGGGAGTTGCCCCGTGGATAAACTGATCCTTAGTGGAGCAACACGAACATAAATCCTGTGTCTTCCTGGTGTATTTCCAGGGCTCTACTGGAGTGATGGGATACTCTGTAGGAGCTTGGAGTAACATGTATATTATGTACAGTTATGCACAGTAAAAAGATAACAAAAGGGAGTGGAAACGAGATTTGCCTCTTTGTCTCAAATCTTATGTGCCTCTTTCTTATCATACAGCAATTTATTCCTTCCACATGTCATTCAATCCCCCAACTGCAGCTAAAAGCATTCACACAGTTTCCTTTCAGAACAAACAGAATGACCACCAGCTGAAGCCCCAAGAACCAGGCAGGGACAGCCAAGCCTGCCCATTATGCCTCTGTGCACAGCCTGATACTGGAGCCCTTGGAGGTGGAGGAGCCAGCTCTGCTTCTGCTGAAGGCCAGGGGGGCAAAGTGAAAAGGAAAAGGGGGCTGTTCCAGGCAACTACTGGCAGAAACCAATAGGGGATGGGTATCCCATGTCTGGGAACAAAGCGTTGTCTAAAAAGCTGAGAGAAACAAAGCCTGGAAAGCAGGGTGTGAATGTGCAAAATGGACAGACAATTTCCTGTGCCATTCTGTGGTATGTGAGTGAATGGATATTGAATATACAAAGCAAATAGAAGCCAGGAGGTAGCTTACTCTGCACACTGCATAAGAACAATGACACTAGAAAAATGTATATGATCAGACATCTACATTTTAGAGTCAGAGCAGAAAAAGAAGATAAAAAATGATTTGTGGCAGAAAGTGCCTGCCAGTGAGTGACTTAAAGAACTCAATCCATTTAGCTTACCACAAAAAGAATGGAGAGATGCTTTGACCATGGTGGATAAAAATACCTTAATGAGGAAAGAAATTCCTTAAAGAGCTCTTTTATCCAGCGAAGAAGGCAAAAACAGATACAAGGACTGGAAGCTGAAGACAGATTCCAATCAGAAAGAAGAATCACATTTTTACCCTCTGATTCCATTACCCATCAGAAATGGCAGATCTCCACAATTTGATGTCTTCAAGGATGAATGCCTTTCTGGATAAACACAACACTAGTGCAATGGTATAGCTGTGATGTACGAGGTAGAACAGCCCTCACCTCTACGCAGCCCTGAGCTGCTGCTGGGCACACAGGCACTGCCTGCGTGTCTCTGTGTGTGTGTGTGTCTGTGTGTTAAGAAGGGGGGTCTCCAACCTATTACTGGGATCAAAAATATCACTCTATTTCCATACACTAGGTCACAGTAAAACATCATCTCTACCCAGTGTTTTCAGGGCAGCCTGAAAGCACATTCCTATACTCCCCCAGAAATAGTTCTATTGAATTCCTTGTAATACTGTGACTTGTTGTGTCTTGCAGGGATCTTAATCCTCTCTCTAAATCAGACTGCCCACAGCAAAGCCACCTTTCTCAGAATGGTACCATCTGACAGACTAAGGGAATTACAAATCCATTCATTTCTTGGGGGTGTTTATTGTCTCAAAAAAACAGTGTATAGGAAGAAGGGATGGAATATGCTGGTTCACAACTCCAGCTCCAGCAG
Organism: Oriolus oriolus; assembly: GCA_013400235.1. Taxonomy (NCBI): domain Eukaryota; kingdom Metazoa; phylum Chordata; class Aves; order Passeriformes; family Corvidae; genus Oriolus; species Oriolus oriolus. The sequence goes on from VXBT01010843.1 coordinate 17,645, forward strand.
CAGGCTCAGCAGAGCAGATTGCTTCACCTATTTTGTCTGTCATTCAGCCTCAGGGAGGGGCTGCAAACGTCTCCTTTCCCCCCAGGCCCCCGGTTGCCATGGTCTTTCATACAGCATCTGAGCAAACAGGATCCCTCTGATGTTTGACACCAGACCTCTGGATGCAGCCAATTTGTTTTCCTTTCACCTCTCTTTGCCTGCATCTTTCCTCCCTATGTTTTCCATACAGTTTATTCTGCCCACAGAACAAACAGGATCTGTCAGACTTTGGTGTATTTTTGTTTTCATCTAGGAATTTTCCAGTGTCTTCATTTCTGGTGAGGAAGTAGGTAACAAAGGGCTCTAAAAGGGGCAGCTGTTTTTCTAACACTGTTTAAGAGCTAAAGGCTGGCAGAAGTTCTTCTCAAAGCCTGTGAAGAGAAGGGGCTGTCATTTTGCTGGCACCTCCCCACACACCCACTTCTGCTCCAGCCCAGGAGTTTAACTCCACAAGCCCTGAGCACAACTGATGGAATTCAGGAATGATGGGATTCAGAAATGTAGCATTTCAACAGAATGCCATTGAACTTCAACCAGCCTAATAAAACCAGGCTCATTTCCTCTTTTACAAATAATAGGTCTGGTGATTTCTCCCTTCCCCCAAGAAAGCTTTGCAGGGGAAATCACTCCTGCTTTCAGTTTTGTTTATCCCCAGTTTCACCAGCTAAGACCATGGTATGGAATGTAAGGATATAATGGTTGGGTTTGTGCACTGAGAAGTATTAATTTCTCTCAAATAACTATTTTCCTTGTAATTGCAATTTTTATTGGTCTTACTGTTTCTAGGAGAAAAAAAAAGTGGATCAGACCAAATTCAAACCAAAATAGCCTCTTTACATCCATATCTTAAAAAAAAAAGGGAGAAATAAGCACTGGCCCCCAGGCAAGGCTGGTGGTGGCAGGGAGGGAAGGAGGGTGAGGATTTGAAGAAACACTGAAGTGCCCAACCTTATATTTTAGGCTTATTATGAAGGCTGTAATTATTCCCCTCAAAGACTGCTGCATGAAGCTGTGCCATCATGGCATTCCACAGTGTGCCCTACGACTTGGAAAACAAGAGGGAGCCTTCGGGGAGCAAAAGGCAGGAGGAGGGATTTGAAAACCTGGCCCACGCCAAAGCTTTTCCATGCCACATCCCTGCTGCCTTCTCCCACAGCTGAGGGCCTCCAAGGGTACAGATCGGCCCCTCAAGAGGAGCTGTGACCTGCCCTTTCAGTGCTAGCTCGGCTGTCTTGGCAGATTTCCTGGGACTTCGGAAACTGGTTCTGGAGAAAAACAAAGTGAGAGCTGAGCTCACGGAGGCCACTGGACCCTGAAGCTGGTGCCTGATAGAAATTCTCCTTCTGCAGGTTTTAGCTTTAATAAATGCCCCCTTCAAGCCCATCCTGGAGCAGAAGGGAGGAAAGCTAATGTGAAGTGTAAGGATAATCACGGCTAGAGAGCCCCTGGAAAGAGGGAGAGAAGAAAAATGGAAGATGAAAGCAGGCAAATGGTTTAAACAAACACTCACACAGGGCCAATGAAAAGGGGGAACAGAGGGGAAAATGACACAATAAAAATAAATGTTGCAAGAGAAAGAAAAGCTTCTAAGCACAAACAGGGAAAAATGTGGGGCTTGGAAAAAGCAAAAGTGTAAGAAAAAGATGCTCTAATGGAGCTCTCTAGCAGTTAACACTCCCCATTACCAGGCAGCCCCTCTCCTAATGGCCTGAGCTCGTACCATATTATCACCTTGGACCCCATGGAGCTCGCTGGTTGTTGAGGTGTGTTGCAGAGCCTGGCTCTAGCTCACGCCTAGCAGAAGCTGCCTGAAGTCTCCTGTGGATGACCGCAGAGATTTTTTTTACTCTAGGTGGAATTTTGTTAAATTTCCTCTTGGTTGTTTTGTTTGAGCATAAATGAAAGGTATTTTTTCACACTTAAGGGCATTTTTCAGATCCTTTTCTCTGTGCTGTGATAAATGAAATCTTTCATTTTTAGAAATTCCAACTTGGCACTTGTGTTGCTCCTCAGCAAGCAGCGTGTAATTTGCCAAGCCTGAAAGAATCCTGGCTGAGAAATAAACACAGTGGGCCATATGCTCTCCTTCCCATATGCAGAAGGCACCTTACCTCAAAAATTGGGAAGAAGCTGCAATCACCCCCATGGTGTTGCTACTGCCAAGGCAAAAAAATATCCACAGAAAAATGTATGGCAAAGGGTCTCACAAAGTAGCCCTCTTCCTGCATGGCTCCAGGGACCTCTCCTGCACTGTCCCCTCCTGCACTGTCCCTGACGCTGTGGCTGGTCTCTGGCCTGGTAGGAATGTGGGGAGAGGTCAGGGAGTGTGTCAGCCATGTCCCTGGTGCTCACAGTAAAGCTGCACTGTCTTCCTGGGCATTTCCTGGCACAGCTTGGGAGCGATCTGCAGCTCACAACTGCTCCTTTCACACTGCTCTCTTCTCCCTCGTTCACATCGTGCCCTCGGGAGAGGAAGATCACACACCAGCAAGATCGGGTGCAGTGAGGACTTTCTTCTGCTCTGTGCCCATACAGGACACAGAGAGAAAGTGTACCTTGGATACACAGTAACTCAGATCCCTGATGGGCTTCAGCAGATTATGAGTGGGACTGATAAAAGCATTGGTGCTTATGAGGAATGGTCATCTGTATCTATTCATGTGTAAATTCCATGATCTTCCTTTGCCTGACAGTGACTTCAAAGAGCTGGAATAACTCCCTTGCCTTGTTTGTAGGTGCTTGTCTGTGCAGCCCCTCTGAAGGTGGGACTTCCATCTCAAATCAAGAGCCAAATATTTCCATAAGGTAGCCAGCAGGCCCAAGGAAAGTAATTCCTTGGTCCAGCTGCCTGGCAAAGCCACACGATCTTTGTTGTGGTTTCACATAACTAGCTGAGGATAAACCGAGCTGGCTGGGATGGCACAACAGGTGTAGGATTTCATTAGCCTGTTCTTTTAACATCCTTGAATCCAAGTAACCCAGACCACCTAGTTCCAGCACTTGAAACTCATTTGATTTTTCTTCCATCTTGGATGTGGTCTTTCTGTTTCCATTAGCTACCTGGCTACTTTGACACTCAGTCATCTTAGTCCTACTGAAAACTGAGATAAGGTATTCTGATTTGGGCTATGCCTAGCTTGTCTTTAAGGTCTTTAACCTCGATATGTCCCATACTGTATGGTTCCCTCTATTTATATGACTACGGAAAACCTCACAATTTAATTAATTTCCTTTGCAAGGCCTAACTCAGCTCAGGTTTTAGAAGAACTGACTTTATCCCTAGACTTCCAGGTCTCTAAGGCATAGCTTGCTTTGCTGATCAAGCCCTTATTAATGCTGTCTGAGGCTTTCTAGATAGCCTTGATACCGCTTAAGCTTTAAATTTCCTCTTTCTTTTTTTTTTTCTTTTTTTTTACTTCCTCCACAACATGAATGCATTTTTGCCTCCTTCTATGCTGCCATCTTCCTAATGCCTACTTATCTTTGCCAGCTTAACTAGCTCCACCAGTGCAACCTCAGATGCCTTTTTGCAGCCTTTGACTCACTTCTGAAACACTATCTTCACTGGAGACAGGTCTTTGCACAGGATTGTGTTGATCTCTCCCATGAGAGACTTAAAGCAAGACATGATCTCCCTCTACCCCCACTTCCCATCCTGCCCAGCTCTCTGCTCCTGGCCACAGAGGAGGTGGCCTCATCAGTGGTTCCCAGCCCTTCTGCTTGTCCTGGCAGCCTCACTGGGTCCTTTCTTCTCATCTCTCTTGCCCCCATCTGCCTTCTCCTTTTTTATATCTCACTCTCCTCTCGCTCTTTCCCATTGCAGCACATGCATGCTTTATCTCCATGCTTTAAAAAACCCAAACAAACTAGTCACTAGGAGTCAAGCCTTGACTCCTAGTGACTCTCCAGCTCTCACTATCTCTTCTCACTGTCAGCTTTAACCTTATTGAGTGTGCTGCTGCTGATTTATATGATTTAGACTGAATTTAGGCTCCATCTCCAACAGATTCTTTTCCAAGCAGGCTTTCACATCTCTCCTGTCACAGAACCAGAATCACAGAGTTTCTAATTTCCTTTGTAGGGCTGCAGCTCTGCACTACACCAGGCTCTCTGTCATAGCCTGTCAGCTCCTTCTGGAAATCTGGTCCTCCTTTCCCAGTGCTCCTACTTGACTCCAACACCTTCATGTGCTTGCTCAGGGTTACTCAGACTCGTTTGTCACTGCTCACCCTCCCACCTGCTGCTGTTCTGTGGCTCTGTGTCCTCATCCCTTGTCTCCTTTCCCTCTCCCTCGCGTCTCAGAGTGAGCTCTCCCCATGTACACATTCAGGAACCTTCTCTGCACCAGTGACTCACCGACCTGCCTCTCTGTCCCTGGCCACTTCCTGTCTGTTCTGACTAAATTAATGCCTTGCCTCTGGGGTTGTCTTGTGGATGTCTGTCAGATCAAGCTCAAAGCAGGCTCTCATCTTATTCCCTAGGCCTGCTCTCCTTCCTGTTCCTTCAGTCCCTGTGGGCAACACCATGGCCAGGCTGTCACTCAGTCCATGGCCTGGTTGTTATCTGTGCCCCCGTGGTCTGTGCAGCCCCACAGCCAGGCTCCCGCTGCCTCACACCCTGACACTTGCAACCTTACCCTGCATGTAGACAGCCCAAGTTCTGCTGTCCTGCTCATTTTCTTTGCCTGTCATCCTGCCTGTGCCATCTCTCTCCTTGCAGCCCTCTCTTGGATTCACTTTACTCTGGATTTCCACACCCTCCCTTGCTCTCAAATTCAACTGCAGCATATGCCACCTCACACATCATCTCTCTTTCACTGCTGAGACTTTCTGTCACCCCATCACAACCCACTCTTTTCCGCGTTACATTTTAGCTAGAAGTGCCTTCACGCTTTCCTCCCTGCTGGATCTCATTCTTGGGAGGACAGTCTCCAAATCACACAAATCTGACCTTGAACTCTGCCCCCAGTATAGTTATATTTGTGGATGTTTCTGTCTCCATGATGTCCAGCAGCCTTCTGTTTCCTTGTACTCCCTGGTGTGTTTGTCTCCCTGCATTCTCTCTTATCTTACTCTTAGGTTAGAAGTATTTGTGGGGAAGGAAACATATTTACATCCTGCATCTGCAGAGAGCCCAGAACAATTAGACTCCTAAACTGGGACTACGGCTCAGAGGTGCAATAAATAGTTTAACAAATACAACTTCAATCTGCATACAGCTAAATACACTAATTTATATTCTGTAGGTGTGAAAACACCAACATTTCATTGTGCTCTTGCTTCACTTCTTCTTCTTTTAAAGAACATAATATAAGGATGAGCTATCGTGTGCTGAAAAAGCCAGGAAATGTTAAGTTACAGTTCCCACGGCAATTGTAACTCAGCCCCCTCCAGTGCAGCACAAAGGTTATCACCATGTACAACAACCGGGGATGCTGAACACATGCAAAGTGACCAAATCACTGTCGTGGCAGATAACCAGGTCTTTGAACTTCTGTGCAGGTGAAATCTTAGGCATTTACTGGGCTTTTAGCATTTAAGTCTGGAAATGTCCAATACGCTATAAATAAAAGTCAGAATTATGTTGTATAGCAAGAAGCTGGTGCCGGCTTGGAGCCCTCCTTGAAGAGACACAGCTAATGGCAATAAGAAATATTTTCATTACTTTATGAGCTCTGGTAGCTGTCAACTGAGAGAGGGATCTACGGATCAGAGAAATCTGGGGAGACAGCAGTGTGTCAGAACAAATGAAAAGACTTGACACAGAGGGCACATTTTTGTTGAACAATTTGCATTAGCACTTCTGGACAAATTCTACATTTCACATGCAATTCACAAACTATCAGCAGCATTGCTAATTGGTGCAGTTGCCACTCAACTCTGGTGCCTTGTTTGAGCTATCACTAACAGGAGTGAAGACTACAGTCTTTCTTTAGAAAAAAATGCAGCAATTATTTTCCAGACTTTAGGCTGGGTTCCCCCTGCCCCCACTTTCATCCTTGTAATTTCATTATCTCAGTAACTTAAAAAAGACATGGAATAGAAAAATGCAAATCTCAGAAAAGTCCTGCTGGAGTTACTAATTAAAAACACCACTGTTTGCAAAGAATTATGCCCTTCATTAACACACCCTGCCATCACTGTGAGTTTGACCATGTCTCAGGGTCCCAATGCAAAGCTATATGTGTATCTGAAAAAAACCAACAGTAAGTGGCAGAGCACTGGTGACTCAAAATCCCAGCCACCAAACCAAGGCTGTGCTCTGCACAAATCTAAAATGCTGATGGGATGACAGAATCTCTCTGCTCCCTCTTAGGTGACATTAGAAGTTATTTAACTGAAAACAGGGCAGATCTCCTATCCATCATTCCTTATCCTTCGTAAAGCTGAGTCTCCTGAGAAAAGGAAAAAGCATCCATACTGCAGCTTTTTATTACCACTGCTCAGAATGCTCAGACAGCTGCGGCTCTGATGAAGGAAGGTTTGGCTGACTCATTTTCATAAGTCAGATGGCTATTTTTAGGGAACATTTCCTTTAGGCCCCATACAGTGCAAAATCCAAAGGAGCTAATGGCACTGGCAGTTGCTTAGATTATTGGTGACCTCCTCTAGCCAAGCGTTCACATTTCCTTACTACATTTTTTTCATAACATATAGTGAAAAAGGGAACAACTTACAATTAAAGATCTTCCAAAGCAGCTTTGATACCTTTTCTATTAATATGCTCAATGAGAAACCAATGTGCAATAGCAAAAAATGGAACAGCACGAGAGAAACTATACAGATGCACCTAGAGCTAAATAAATCTAGTTCTGAAGAACTTGGTGCTAATGGCGTATTTTGGTTGCATCTCTATGGATGAATAAGTGTCTGTAATGCAGTTGCATTCTGACCCTGATGTTTCTGAAGCTGCAAGAATCTCATCCCCTTTCTTGCTTCCTTTGAGATCTCCTTGGCCCCATCCTAAGGGTCCAGCCTCACTGTTGTAGAAGTCACTAGCAAAAGCCACATCTTACCCACATATCCCAGCTGTGCTCTCCTTGGAAGGAATAGGAAAAGCTACAGTAAAGCCAGGAACTCCCAGTCCTGATCACAAGGGGTCTGTCCTGGACACTGATGTCACTTTATTTTCTGCAGTGAAGCACAGAGCAGGTTGTTGGGCAAACTCTTGCAGTACAACTTTCTGGTGTAAGTAACTTCTGCTTGGGCTTCCTTCTGCTACACCCTGGATTACTGGCACAGCAGTCACTTCCCAGTGACTAAATCCTGATTTGGAGGCCCAATTATTTTGAGTCTGACTGCAGTCTTCTTGGTAATCAGTGCTATGCACACCCCCTGCTCCCCAGGCTGAAATCAGTTGGTATTTGGGGAAACAGGGGCTGGCTAGGAGCTCTGTGTGTGCCCTGTCCCAAACACAGGTCTCTCTCTGAGCATCCCACCAGTATTCACCTGGTGAACCATGGAAAAAGAGACCCTCTGAAATCCCCAGTGATACAGGTTGCCTCCTTCCTTCCAGCTACTTTTTCCTTTGTCTGTTTCAAAAGACTTTGCCCAGAGAGCTGATACCTCAAACCCTTCACAAAGCAAAGCCAACAGTGGCTCTGTGAAACCACAGGCTGCACTTCCCAATGATAGAGCAGGGTTCCAATATACCCACACATGGTGTGGCTGTCAGCTGTGAGTCTACAAAAACTGCAGAAGATAGCTTTGGACCTCTTTAATACCTTATTTCTGATATGTGGAGGGACTGGGTAGTTTGCAGCTTCCCACCTGCTTAAATATAATTCACTACAAAATATCAAACAGATGCATTCAGCCCTTCGTAGACATATCATTACCTTATGTGTTCACGTAACACACATCTGTAGCATATTGGCAGTACACCTAGTTAATGTGTGGGAGACTCCTAGGTTCAAAGTCTCCAACGTTTCTTTTGTTCTCTAATGAATCCTTCTTTTGTTTAGCTCCACCTCCGCTTAGGTTGTAGCTGTAACTCTGTCATTAGCATCTTAAAATTTTTTTCCTCCAAAACTACCTAAAACACTGCAGTAGACTGGGAACCTAGTAGGAAACACCTAAATGAATCACAATTCTTACTTCAGACAGGCTTAACAGGTCAGGGTCACTTCTCAGCAGCACTGTTGCTTCATTAGCAAACTCGCTAATCAAATATTCCCCCTAACACCATGTGAGGTGATATTCCTGTGCCATATTCCAGCTGGTAAGCTGGGTTCATAATGTTTCAAATAAAAGATGCAGTCATCACTACTAGGAGTGTCACAATTTTTGTGAGTGTCTGCAGATTCTCATCTGCTTCTTAGTGTCCAAAAATCAAAGCACTCAGACATCTCCACAGTAGCCCACTGAAAATGTTGAGCTGTATCCTTTGGATGAAAACATTTTGTTGAATTTTCACTGGATTTCAATGTAATTACCCCACACCTGATTTTCTAGATATTATGTATGAAAACACACATGTAAGACTCAGATATCTCTGACACACAGACTGGTAGCTGTAGTGTCCATCAGAATCACCATCCATTCTGGTGCTGGCATCTTCCTGTGCTTCACCAAAAGCTACCAACAAGTTCTGGGAAACAAGCAGCTGAAGAGCTGCTAAGGATCTGCTACCACAGATAGGCACGAAGACAGAAAGTCTTTATCCATTTGGCTGTGAATGAAATGCAGTGGGGGTTTTGCTTTTAGGAAAATGCCAAGTTTATATCCACTGAGTTACTGTGCTTTCAGTGGGCTTATTCCAGGTGTTTCCAAAGTTGCCAAGCCTCTTCTCCAAGACATCCTAGGGACTGCCAGGGATGGCCAGTGGTCAGGGTGTGATCTGGGGCATTTCCTCTGTGAGAAACCCAGTGGTCAGGCAGGAAGGCCACACCACTGGCAGAAGTGTCAGGACTCTCCAGTGCTGTGCTGCTTTTACACCTCATAGACATCTCTGGCAACTCAACCGCAGTGCTCACAATTCCTTGTCCTGCAGCCAGAATACCTGTGCACCCTAGTAAGGCAGTTCAGCTGTATAAAAAGGATTGGGATTCTTAGTATGGTGACACGTGTCTTAACTTTGTCAGACATCTCCAAATTGTAATAGAGTCATCAGACTTCAGTGTTCAGTTTGTCACTGTGAAAACATCAGCTCCTTAACAAGCACAACACATTAGCAATGTACATTGTTGCCCTATACTCATCAACCAGCTTTATTATTTTTGTTTAACTGTAAGTGGCATGTTTTCTTTGCTGGCTTCCTTCCAAATTAATCTGTTACTCTGAGCTGAGGTAGTAGTACGTGTTTTCACTGCTTACAGTGAGACATTTCTCTCTTAAAAGATATGAACACACCATTGCCTGAAAAAGGCATGGCGACAATGCTCAGGAAAAAAACCCAAGCATAAATAAACCACATTCTTCCTCTCCCTGACATTTCAGAAACAATCCTGCAGCAAACTCCACCTTCTTTGGCTAGCCACTAAAACCAGCAAAGATGCAAGCCAAGGCAGAGCCACAAGCTTTCAAAAGCTGCTGGGGGAAGTAGTACAGGAAGCTCGTGGAATGGCCCTGTCTTCCTGCTGTTCCTCCTCACAGCAGACTGTGAACCTCTGTCCTGTAGCTCTCCACGGTGACTGTAAGAGCAGTGACAGCCATAGTTGTCACCTGGAAGCACCCTTGCTTTGGAAAACCAAACAGCTCCACACTCACACAGATCAACAGCCAAACGCAGCTGCAGAGGAGGAAAGCTGCTGCATCTGCAACAGGTGCTGGGCATGGACACAGCTGTTTGCAGGAGAAAATGACTGAAGATTTATAATGACAAAATCAAGGTGCACAAGCTGAAGGACTAATCGGCTTTATTTCATTCCCTCAAAATATTTTCTTATGGTCTAAAGTGTGTGGCACCAATTTGGCAGTTTAGTGATCGTATGCGAAACAAGCCAGTGCTGTGTGTCTCATTTCCAGGTTTTTACTGTTATTATCCCTCACTAAACTTGGATTGCTTCAAAATTTACTTTCTCATCTTTCTTAGAGGCTGTGGCCTTGTACAAGTGAAAACCTACAACATTTTCCTGCAGCCAAAGTCTGCCTGGAGGGTGAAAACCTTCCTCCACAATGGCCTTGGTTGCCAAAGCTGAGTTCAGTGCTGCAACTCAGGTCACACAGCATTTTCTAGGGATTTACAAAAAAGATTAGCACAGAGAGGTCCAAAGATTGGTTAAATACCAAAACAAACTTAATTGAACTAGGCCTCACCTCCTCCAGAATGACTCGACCTGTTCAGTACAGGAAAAGGCTAGTGTTGACACTGCCCCTGTTTGTCTGGCTGCATGTCAGCCCAGGAAAGTATATTTAGCTCCAGCACACTTGCAGGATTGCATCTCGCAGCTCCACAGGAAATCTCTGGAGCCAGAGCTAAAGATATCACTGCACACTTGGAAATTCACAGCCAGCTGTAAAAGTGGGGCTGTGGTGGTCAGAGTGCTCAACAGCCTCCTTTCAAATGAGCGAGGAGGTTGAATTAAACACTTCACTGTGCTGGGTTCACGGCAGGCAGGGTGCACCCATGGAACCCAAAATAGCAACAGAGGAGGCTCTTCTCTTGCTGGGATAAGGCTGAATTGATACATCCCATTCCCTATCCCATGCTCATGAGTAGATTGGAGGGGGAGAAGTCTGAGGAGGGAGAACTGGGCACTAAGTGTGCTGAAGGAGTCTCTGTGCTGAATGAGCACACAGAGATCTCCTCCTCTTCCTCTGAAGCTTTCAGAAATTTTAAGAGTTGTCAGATTCATTTCAAGAGAGAGAAATCATAAAAAAGAACACACATCTAACATAGGCTTTGTTTTCCATTAAAGAATATCTACACATGGGTTGTGGTACCAATTGCAGGGCAAATGAACAGACAGAGAATCCTGTCAAATCCTTGTCCCTGATGTTTTTAAATGGCATTTTGCCCGATGCTTGCATGGCTCCTGAGCAACATCTCCAGCACTGGGCAAGCATGGGGCACCTTGGCCACAACCTCACCTACTGCCTCAGTCTTGGAGAAGGATCAGGCCCCTTCACTTCATCACAGTTAAGGCATGAACATGACACAGAACCTTTCCCTACTGAGACTGATGTCTAAGAGGCCAACCTAGAAACAGAGACTAGACAGGAGTAAGGGAATAAAGGTGGATATTTATTTGAAAGGCCTTCAGAGGTACATCCTGGGCACGCCAAAGGCTACACTCAAGATGGATGACAAGTCACGAGTTCTTCACACCTTTATAGGTTTGGTCCATTTGCATATCAGCATAAATTCGCCAATTAAACTTTAGCTAATGATGTAATTTCTCCAAGCTTGCTCCCCTCTCCAAGATGTTGGTTTACACTTTTTGGGCCTAGGACAGTCTGAGTGTCCTTGGAGAGCAAACCTAGAGAGGTCTGTTATGTCTATTTTAGCATGAGAGAACAGCAGCTAACAGACCACAAGAAACTTCAGAGTCATACACTAAGCAGTTCAGATTTTGAAAAATGTAAGTGTTAAAACCTAAGGCATCACGATAATAAAAAGGCAGGATGCAAAACCAGCTCCTGTTTTCTGTTAATAAGTGCTTTCTTACTCTATCTTATCATTTTCTCTCAAGTGACGGCTAGCTGACTGTTTGCATTTCATCTCAGCTTTGGGAATGCTCTGTACCATCCAAGTAATTCCAGTCAGCCAGAGCACACCCCTCTTTGGCTCAGTGACAGGACAGCTCTGTGCGTTTATGAAGCAATATCAAAAAGGAGTAAATGTAAACAAGTTGTCCCTCTTTGAAGAGCTCCTCGGGATTCAGAGCATTCTGTCAATAGCAATGTAAGGAAGTACTGTGGTCTTAGGGTCCTGCATGCTGTTGATACAGTAGAAAAAGGAACTTATTTCAGAATCTTATTTAGATCAACTTGTTTTCTTCAAGGCAAAAAGCTTGGGGTGCCACCCTGGCTACAGCTGACTGGTCTCCCAAGAACAGACAAATTTCTTTGCTTCCAGACAGGTCATTAACTGGTGGAAAGGGGGCAGGTGGGTGTATGCAGCCTAGGAAGTGTGCAGGATATGTTTTTATTAACCCTTCATAGGAGAAGATGTTGTAAGACTGGTGTTTGGCAGCCTAATACATTCACAGTCCAGATTTTGGACAAATCACTGCTGTGCCTGATGCCTCAGCATCCCTAGCCCTACAGACAGAACAGTGACAGTTCCTCTGATTCCAACACACTGCCCCAACCCCAGCAAGGAAGCAGGATCCAGGGAGCTACAGTGCCAGCATGCTTTAGTTACATCCTCAGATAAAACATTTTCTCCAAATAAAAGCCCAGAATTGTATTTCTTGTCTGCATGCACCTAAACAAATCAACTGACAAAAACCCCTTCCTCAAGACCGAAGAAAGAAAATTAATTTCTCTATCCTATGTGATTCCCACTTCCTTTGAGCAATGTCACTAAAAACATAGGTTAAGGAGCAGGCAGCAGAAGGGCAGCAGGATTCTGAGGGATTTGCTGTGGCCCAGGCAGTGCCAGCTTCTGTGGATGCTGAGACAAGCATCTCCTCATTTCTGCTAGGGTGAGATGGAGCGGCAGAGCCCCATGAATCCATCATGGTTGTTGGGAGCTGACAGCTGTGTGTTCCCCCTTCAGCAAACTGCTTCCCCTTTGTCAGGTGTCACTTCAGGGCTGCACACTACCAGGCACACATCTGGCCCTTCCTTACAGGCACCTCTGCTGCGCCAGAGCAATGCTCAGTTCCTGTCAGAAGATTTAAGGGAGGATGCGGAGATGAGGGCCACGGCGGGCCATGAATGCTGCTCTGGGCTGCTTTTGGCAGTGCTGATGTCTGTGGTGGTGTCTCTCATGCTGTGCTATACAGCACTCACTCACTGCTGTGTCCACAGGAAGCAAAGTTCAGTGAACAGGAGACCCCCCAAGCAGGGAGCAACCCCACAGATTTCCCATGAGTGGAAGAACTGAGGAGGTTGTGGAGCCCTTCTGCGCCAAGGCTCTGATCCAGCTGCCAGAGCATGTGCCAGGGTATGAGGCTGGTCAGCAGCCTGCTCTCCTGGGGTGGCTCTTCAGCATGGTGACAGCTCTGCAGAGCAATGTGCCATGCTCCCAAAAAGTTGCCGTGCCAAGTCACTACCTGATTGGTAGACAATGGGAATCAAGCCACAGTCCCCTGCGTATGCACCAGATGCTTAGACTGCAAAACCACTGCTTTGGTTAAGCTGTCTGTACTTTCTATTATGCAATGTGCTTTGAGCTAAAAAGGATCTCCTTGGATAATCCCAGCATTTTAGACCTGTATTGCCAGCAGTGCTCTCCAAGGGCACTGTTTAGAGAAGTGTCATGTACAAATAACGGAATCACAGAAGGCAGTGATGGAGAAGATCAGCTAGACTGTCTCTCAGCTCCCATGAGGACTTTTTAGTCCAACACACTGGAATTACCGTAATGAGAGAATCTTGCAGCACATCAGTGTTCCTTAACACACACAAAAAAGCCTGGGAAGAGGAGGTGATCAAGAACTTTGTAATATATGCCCGTTAGCAGACAGGTCCTTCTAGAGATGGCCTTGTTAAAAGCCAGTTGGATGAGTGACATTTAAAAAAAAAAATGGACACGTGTCACTTTTCCACAGCTTTCCCCTGGCTCAGTTCATACAATTATGGCTTAACTACCAGGGTTAAGTTGAAGCCTTCCACTGTGTCAGAGTATAAGATAGAGAGGGACACAGTCAAATTCTTTGGGTATTGAAATCTCATTTGCAGGAAGGGAAGGCATTCTCTGCCAGCTCTTTCTTTCACGTCTGAAAGACGAAAGTCAAAGTAGGTAGAAGAGGAAAACGTGGTGGGTGTTTTTTCCCCAGTAGCCTTTACCTGTGGTCTTTCATTTGCATGGCTGCTGGTAGAGGAACCTCCTCAGAGGCTCTCTGGAGTAAAACTGTCTTGCATTTCACAAGAGGGGAATGGTGCCTTCCCTACAAGCCTCCTCCTGATGAGCTCCATCAGAAGCTTTCCAAGCTAGTTTCTGTCAGAGCCACCAACGTGCCACAAGCCTGCTGGGTCCCTGCCCAAGGAGGGGTGACATGCTAGTGGGTAAAGGCTGCACTGGCAGTGAAACCACATCCCTGCATGTGCAGTGAGGTGCTACTTGACCACCCTCCCTGGACGCACTCCCTGAAGCTGCCACTTGGCACTGAGAGAGGAGATGCGGGAGCTTAACTTTAACCTGAGGTGTCTACTCAGATAAAAGATGCCTCTGAGTTTCACTCAGCTCCAAAGTGCTGCTGAGGCTTGGCAAACACCTCCCAGTGGGAAGGTGAGAGATAAGCAAGAACGTTATCTGCAAGCTTCCACAGCCTGGGAGTGAAATACCCTACTCACACTACTGAAGGAGATAAGAAGGTGGTCAGGCTTCTAATGACTTGTGCCATACAATCAACATCAAGCTGTAAATACCACTGGAAGATGCTTCTCCCTGGCAATCACTGCTTCTGCAAGAAACTCACAGAATGACAGGATGCTCCTGGTTTCTGGAGTGCTGCAAATCTCAGTGCTGCAGCTCTCTCACGTTTCAAAATCAGGAGCTCGTCTTGCCTTTCTCCACTGGAGAGTTAAGGACAGAAAATACACCTGCAGTTGGTTCTGCTCCAGATGTAAAACTTTACATTCATGGAGTACAGAAACTTGCTTTAAAAAATACAAGAGTTGTGGTGAGACATTCAATCATCTCACTCCAGGAATCCAAGTCTTGGGACAAAACCCGACAGATAAAATCCCACAGTGTAACAACATTACCACCTGGCTTATACATGGCCAGATTCCAAAAGAGATAAACAGAAGAAACACCGTTCTCCCTGAAGAAGTCTGGGAAGGCAGAAACTTAAGGCAAAATCATGTAGAAATTGATTGAATTTATTTCTAGAGTTGCCAGTGTAACAAAATGTTATGATGGCATTTAGTTATTTTAGAATTGGAAGATAGGTTTTACTTCTTGCTTAATACCCATTTCTTAAGACTTTTCCCCCAAAGTTTAAGTGGTTATCTGGAGCACTACAAGCCAAGGAATACAAGATGCAGCAGCCCTTTGCTTGCCCAGAATCCACTATGAGATCCTGAACATATTATACAGTGGGGATAGTATTTCCAGTATGTTGTGACACATGCGCAGAGTGTTATTGCTTCTTCCACACACGTCTCATTGCTTTCAGAGCAAAATTTGTTCTTGGATGCTTGCACAAAGACCATGCCAAAAACAATGGATGTGCTTGTACACTTTCAAACACAAGGTTTTGGCTTCCTGGGGGGAAAGTTTTTGTTGTTGTTGTTTGGTTTTCAGCAAAGGCCTCTTTCCAAAGGCACAGGGAACCACCCTTCTGCAAAACAACAGATTACAAGTGTTTCCCTGTCGGCGATTGAAATGGACCCAGCCCGACAGGGAAAACTGAATCCTCTTTATTCAAATAACAAGGTGGTTTTATACACTTACGTGACCTATCACACATTGCCATGTCAGCAGCGCACCCTTGGAATGTCTCTGTATTGGGTGACCTGCCTGTCAGCTCTTGGCAGGCTCCTCCCCCAAGGTCTGGGGGAGACAGGCTTCTTTGTGCTACCATGTGCTCCTTTGTGCTGCCACGTGCT
>VXBT01010846.1:0-87500 GCA_013400235.1 Oriolus oriolus
TCACCAAGGTCTCTTCACCACAGTCTACGGGGGAATCTTGGCTGCAGCATCTGGAGCACCTCCTCCCCTTCCTTCTCCACTGACCTTGGTGTCACTGTGTTGTTTTCTCTCACATATTCTCACCTCCTCTTCTCTGACTAGAAGCAAAAACCTGTGACTTTGTTTTGATTTTCCTCTTAAATGCGTTGTCACAGAGGTGTCACCAGCCTCTCTCACTGGCCCATTTCTGGTCAGCAGCATGTCCATCTTCAGAGCCATCAGCCACTGGCTCTGCCGGATATGGTGGGAAGCTTCCAGCAGCTTCCTCACAGGAGCCATCTTTGATCCCCTGCTACCCAAAACCAGGCTGTGCCAAACCAATACAGATGGTAACTGTACCACCTCCCTGGGCAGCCCATTCAAATGTTTGACAACCCTTCCCATGAAGAACTTCTTCCTGATGTCCAACTTGAACATACCCCGGTGCAGCTTGAGGCCATTTCCTCTTGTCCTTCACTTGTTTTCAAGGGAGAAGAGGCCAACCCCCACCTTGCTACAACCCCTTTCAGGCAGAAATAGTAATAGTGTGATCACAAGGGACACAATGATCTATTGTAGCAGGAACTGCTTGTACTATCTGTTCCCCTGTGGGTGTCTCAGTGATTCTAAAACAAAATGCAGTTTTACAGAGCTTGTATAGATCTCTGTTGCAGTTCCTGCCCTGGTTTTTGTGCCTTGGCATTTAAAGAAGCTGCACAGAATCTCCACCTGTAGTTGTACTTTGAAGGCCATGAGTCTGAACATGGATCTTTTAAGCAGTGTGTTTTCTAGAGCACTCTTAGTTTTATTGTAGATGTAATCTTTCTTTTTCTATTGATTGAAATCCATATAAATACTTTTTCAGTTACATCTGGAGAACAGGATTTTTTCCTCCCTGATAGTGGAAAAGGTTCCAGTAGACCTTGAGTGAATGTCAAAATTAATTGCATCCTCTGTGTTGGAGTATCTGCTCTTGTCAGACAAGAATATGGTTATGTTTGCTTTTATATATTTTTACTGGCTGTAATCATTTTTATTTGCAGTTAAATGACTTAAAAAATTTATACATACAATGCAGTGTCAACTGAAATTACTGCCTGTAATAATTAAAGCTTTTGAGAATGAGAAGTATGTTCAAAATGTTGAAAGTTTAGGCAAAGTATCCCATGAAGGAGAAATGTTATTCCTTACATAGGATCAATGAGGTTTGAGAAGACCTTTAAGATATTGAGTTGAGCCATTAACCTAACACTGCCAGTCCACCACTAAAATGTGTCCCATGGCACCACCTCTACATGACAGACCTGATTTGAAAGGATTACTGATGCCGACAACTTGCTGGAGCAGATTTTGGTTTTTTGATCCAAGTTAACTAGTAATGAGTACAGAATAATTTGTCTCTGGAGCAGAAGACAGTCTTTGAAGAGATTCCAGTGTTAGTGCCTCTTCTTCATGTAACCTCTCAGATTAATAATAAGATACAAATCTGGTTGTGTGCTTTATGGTTACTGTATTTAGGCACAATACATATATAGTAAATGTATGGTGAAATCATTCTTTTTCTACTGTTAATACTCTACAACTCTTTTCATATTTCAGAACTTTATAACCAGCTCTGATAATACCAATTTTTGAGCAGTTAGGCAAAAGTTATAAGGGACTAAAACTTTTATCTCTACTTTTAATTGCCACTATTTTCTTTTTCTTACAGTGGTGGGAAGGACAGTTGTTATAATATGATGCAGTGTGTTGCTGCTGGGCATCAGATTGTTGCTCTAGCCAATTTAAGACCTGCTGAAAATACAGGTATGAAAGCCACATTTCTTATAGGAATTTTTAAAAAAATATATTAGAAACAATGGAGACACAACTGTGCCTGAATTAAGTTACTTTGTGTGTTTTTATGGAGTTTTGCATATTGAAGGCCAATATAGAAACTTTAAAGAGATAGAAAAAAGAAAATGCTATGGAAAGGTATTAAATGTATTTTTCCTTAAAGGGGAAAAAAAAGCCCGCAAGAAGAGAAGATCAGTAAAAGAAGGGCTTACACAATTTGAAAACGAGAATACAGATATCCTGGTGGTAAACAAAGGGGTTATGTGAGTTCAATACCACAAATACTAAAAGGTAATAGATGATGTTGTCAACCAAAACTAGCACTGTACTTCTATAAATGCTTTAAACTGGTGCTAAACTAAATGCTGTAAACCATTCCAGATGCCAAAAGTGTGCCATTGTGCTGCTGCTCATCAATTTTTATCTTTGTGTGACTTTCTCCATTATTCCAACGCAGCATCTGTGAACTGAATTGAGGAACTGATGTGGGTTGGAATTGACCTTGATGCACATGTTTTTCCTGCTTTTTTTCTTCCTTTTGGGTTGGACTGATTTTTTGATCAGTTCCTCACAGGCTCCACCTTATTTCTATGAAATAGGCTGAGAGAAACTGAGGTAGTCAGTGGCGAGGTGAGAGTGTGAGCTAAGTACTTTTATATTGGAATAAAGCACAAATTGAAGTGAGACTTGAAAAGCAAGTGAGTTATTTCCAGTTGGTAGGGGAGAACGTTAAAGTCTGTTAACTAGGTGCACTGTTCAACATATGTTAAGCAATTAAGGTGTTTGGTTACTGTATAGTAGGAGGGTACACAGAAAGGGGAGGGAAAAGGGAGCTGCCATCACCATAAGTCACAGGCAGAACTGGCAAATGCTAGGACAGTATAAGAACAATTTATTTTCTGGGTAGCTAGGACATAATAGTCTCTAATCTTGCTGAAATATGTTGTCTTCAAACTAATTTATCCACAACAGAAATGTAGAATATTGTCATTAAAATCATAAAATGCTCTTTCTAAGTGTGTAGTTGGAAATTTTATAGAAAGTTAATTGAGGTGCTTCAGGCAATAGTGGATTCTATGCCATTCTTTTTATTTTTTCATGTACCACTGTTGACTGGAGAGTCTCAATTAATAAAGAAACTGTGTATTCTAAGCAGAATATCAGTTAAAGACCTGGTCATGTTCACGTATGTTGAAATCACTGGATTTTCTTTTAAATCGACTCTTCTGGTTTAGGTTGGTTAGTTGTGATTAGGGGTTTGGATTTGCCTGTTTTGTGCAGAACCATATCTGTTGTGTAGCATCAAAGGTTACATGACCTAATTCGTACATCACAAATTAGTTATCTTGATCAATGTTACAGACCTTTTTCTTAGCAAGGTGTACTACATAGGTGTACAGCAGAAATGCATGATGTCTCTAGGTAAATTCAGAGAAGTACCAGTGTTACAAATGAGGATTAAAATAATGAACTGTGTTAGCTTCTAATAAAGTGGAAATCTCACCAATGATGATGTATTGCTTTATCAATCTCTTTAAAATATTATCTAAAAAATTTTATATGTAAATGGTTTATTGTATAGTTTGAGATGTCATTCTAGTTCATGATGTCTGCATTTTGGCTGGTTTTTTCCTTATCTGGTAGCTACAAACAGCTTGTAAGAAAATTTGGTTAATTTTTTCTCCTTGTTAAGAGAATAGCTTTTTGTTTATTTAACAATGTCAAAACATGATAGTGGTCTACTTTTATTCTACCTAAGCAGAGATAAAGTCCTTTCATGATGACCATGATAACAATTTTAACAGTAAAGTTTTTATAAATTTTGACAACTTGTTGCTTATTCTCAGTGTTGCAGTGCATTACAAATTTCTTGCTCTGAGTATGTTGAAATACATCTGGGTTTGTGCCTCTGACCTGTATTCCTTTTAAAATTACCATATAAATAGGAGCAGAATTGGACCGATATGAGATTTTTTGGATGAAGCAGGAAGAAGAAAAGACACCACAATTTGCAAATAGGCGGCATGTTTGTGACAGATGTCTTCCTCTCCATACGTCTGTTGGGTGGAGAAATCTATTTTTTTCTTTCCATGTTTATAGTGGTGTTGTCACCAAACATCTGTTTGTGAACTGAAAAATATTAACATTTAGATTTTCTTAGTGCTTTGTGGTCTTGTGATTATCTGTAATTGTTGAAACAATGTACCTAATGTGGTTGTTTCTTAATTGTGGCAGGGCAGACTGATGAACTGGACAGCTATATGTATCAGACAGTAGGACACCATGCCATTGACCTATATGCTGATGCATTGGATTTGCCACTCTATCGTGGTTTTATAAAAGGTACCAGTGTAAATACTGGCAGAGTGTATACTGCATGCCAGGAAGATGAGGTTGAAGACCTTTACCAGCTCATGAAACTTGTTAAGGTATGCTGATTGAAAACAATTATATAGTTGGGGATAATTACATTGCTTAACTCATTTATGAATTCAAGTAAATGGTCCACTTAGGTATTTAAGGAAAGCTTTAAGAAAGAAATAGAACACTTTTATTTCTATTCCTTTCTTCTTCCTTGCACTGTAAATATATATAGCCTAACTTATATTCTTTTTCCCCCAATGTAAATCACACTTATTATCCTCATTTCAAGCCAAAACCTTTTTCCTCTTTAATAAAAACATACACTTGGCATGTATGACAAAAAACATATTTGTGACTATCATCTATAAATAGAATATTTATTTTGCATTTGAAATAATGTATCTCTTGATTACTGGATTTGGATTTTGTGCATTTATCAATGTATGGAAAATAATGTCTAGACATCTCCATTTGAGTAGATTTATGATGTGTAAACCTGAATCTGTTATTTGTTTGTATGTTGCAGATAATTCACCAGGTATTACAGAATGTTTTACAATGATAGTTTTGATTCTGGTAGCCCTGAGATTATATTCTAATATATGACATGGTAGCAATAACATATATCAATCAATCTTTTCTAGCTATAAAATCAATTGAGATGATGAGCCCACTTTCTAAACCACTTAAAATTTATTCTCTGTTCTTTTGCAATATCTTTCATATAGTACTTTATTTTCTACGAAATTTAAATCAGATCTCATTGAAAAAATAGAAGACCTCCTGTTGGCTCTAGAGGTTTTCCACAATGTTTGCATGAATGTGCTATGTCCATTCCAGCTAATTTTGTTAATTACTGCAGCGCACAGGACTAAAACCAAGATAATGTTCAGAAAATCATAATGCTATTTTAAAGAGAGTAAATATGTAATTTTATTGATCAAAATGGTATAGACTGCTTTCTGAAACTTCAGGTAATGGTGTTTGTAGTCTTCAAGTCAGGTATTGAATGTTTTCTAGCTTGCTTTCCTTCATTAAAATGAGAATTGAGATTCATGAACCTAAATACTTCAGGGTCTATTCTATATTCAGTTAAAAAAAAAAATCAAATTGTGAATAAGACCTAGGAATGTGGTTTGAATGCAGAGTGCTTCCTGAGCCATTTTGGAGTCAAATGTTGCATCTTTGAAACATTTTTGGCAAGGAATTCCTGTTCTTCTAAAGTTATCAGGATCATACGCCTGTGTTGGAGTATGAGACTACAGCACAGGAGAACAGTGCATGTAGGTGGTACAGCCTCGAGTTGTGCTGGGGAGGTTTAGATTGGATATTCGGAAACATTTGTTTGCTGAAAGGATTATCAAGCATTGGAACAGGCTGTCCAGGGAAATGGTTGAGTCACTGCCTGTGGAGGTATTTAAAAGTTATGTAGACTGGGTGCCTAGGGTCATGGTTTAGTCGTGGGCTTGGCAGTGTTAGGTTAATGGTTGGACTTGATGATTTCAAGGGTCTTTTGCAACCTAAATGATTCTATGAGTATTCTCTAGAGTGCTTCACAGAGCTTTTAAATGGAACGTGCATATCGTGCAGTACAGGAATTGAAAGAAATATGATACAACAGTTTTGAATTATTTTTGAACCACGATAGTATTAAAAATTAGAAGGACTGATATCTACTGTCTCTTAAAGCTGCATACTAACAGCTTTCTGCTTCTGGGTAAGGTAATAAATTACAGATCAATTTAATTAAAAATGGGCAAATTAGTGGCAATTAAGATGATACTTCCTTTACAATTCTTGCTGTCTTCTGTCTTTGGAGGAATGGATCCCTGACATAAATTAATGCTAGTGTTAAATCTTGACAACTTATGCTTTGGAAGTTTGTACATGGTAATTATAACTATATCTGAAAAAGATGTTATCATGTTGTCTGGAACTAAATAACTATTTCTTTCCTGTATAGAAATACTAATTCCATTATATGATATCGTAAGACATAAATATTGACAATATACTGCCTTTATGTTAGACTTTGTACAATGATGTCTTTACAGTCAAACCTAGCTATGAAATTCTGATACAAAAGTTTCAGTAAATGTCTTGCATATTTTGATGAATAATTTCAAAATTATGAGGGGAAATAAACTACAGCAACTGTAGTATTTTAGTTTTAAGAAGACAACTAACATTATTCTTCTGTGTGTTAGCAGTAACTTTGAAAGCTTTCTGGTTTTATTTTTGCACATTTTTTAATAACTGCTGTTTAGTAGCTTTCCTATTTAAGTCTTAAGCACTGAGGATTTTGCTTTAGGAGTTTTTCACCCCAGAAGTTAATAGTTTTAAACAGAGAAGTCAATTTGCATTCTCTTGAAGGGAGGGGATGAATTCTGTGGAAGCCTCATCGAAACCGTGTTTGAGTGATTGTAATTTTAAAACACTGGTCAAATAACATAGCTCTTTTTTTCTGTCAAATGGTTTGGGGCCAAAACTACAGGAAAGGTGTGTCCAAATCAAAATCACATAGTGTACCTTACTTTCCATTGGCAAAGAAAGCTTCTATTGCAAGTACTTATTTAGTAAAAAATTAAAACACTTTTTAAAAAACTGTATGAATTTGGAAGTATACAATGTTTCTAAAAACAGTGTTATGAGAACTAGATTTCTAAAAAATTAAATATTCCCTCGCAGTTCTGGGAAACCCAGGACAACAGTCCTGTTCTAGTTCATGTGACTCAGTGAGTGATACTGACTGTCAATGACTGTAAACCTATTAATTTTATTGTCACAAACCCAGGTGATTGATAGGTATAAAGGAAATTTATATCTATTTTTTAGTTGCCTAATGCCATGTTTTAGATTCTGTATTCAGTAGATGTTGTGAAACATATCAGAGTACTTACATGGTGTCTAAATGTATGTTACTGTGCAGTCTTCCCCTGATAGTGGAATATTTACTTTGAGACACGTAAATCCTGAACTCTAAAGAATAATCTCCTCTCAATGTTACTGAATAGGTATTACTGATACCCTTGTTTGTCCATGTTTATTCCTGTCTGTATTAGAGATTTTCCCAGCCAAGACTGTAAGCACTAGAGTTTCTTAGTTACCTGAATCATCTTTCTGGGTTTTTATAATGGTATTGTCTTTGAAATGTGGTGGGAAACTGTATTTCTTTTCCTCTAGTGGCAGGAAAGACTGGAGCATGAAGACATTTTTGTGAAACTTTCCTATGACATCTCAATTTAGGCAATATTTCAGTTTTCTCCCCTTTTCAATGTAATTATGATCTTGTTCAAATAATACAGTGATATTTTTTGCAAGCACATACAGAAGTGGTTGAATGTTGGATTGTTTTCTGTATCTCATGGAACTATGGCTAAACTTTTGTTCAGAGCAGTGGTTGTAGCAGGTTCCAGACTAAACAGACCAATGCAAGATACTTTATTTTTGGTAGACAATTCTGTCCTCTTTCAAATTTCTTGCCTTATCTCCTCTACTCCATAAGTCTTTGCCTTTGATTGGTAAGTTTCCATTGCTGAAGTAATTTGTAGAATTCTTGAACTAGGTAAAAATGTTTTTCTTCTAGCTATTTTTCTTCCATATTTTTCAGTGGTATCCTTAATTACTTGATTTTTTAAAACTAATACTTTAAAGATTGATTCTTTGTGTAGTTTTTTTTATATTTCCCCATGTTTACTATAAATCATACAAATAGATTTTTAGTGTATTTTCAGTTTCAATATGCTGTTTCTGTCAGAGTCCTTTTTGTTGTGCCGTTTGTGGATTTAGAACCCACAAGCTTTCAAAAAAATGGAGATCACTTGAAATAAATTTATATATTGGCTCTCAGGACTGAAGAAATATTAATTATGAAATCATCCATTGATCATCACCTAAAAAATAAATATTAATGTTGGATATATTGGCTGTATGGCTAATAATAGCCTTTGTTGTGGCACTGTTCCCTATTATCAGTAATGTGGAAGGGAAAGAAAGATGATTTATTTTCTAAAATATAGTTGCATTCTGGAACAGTGATGTTATAACAGTCAGTCACTAAGAATAAGTAACATTTTTTAGTTACAGAAGTAAAGAGCTTAATAATACAGTGTGACTCCTGTATTTAATAATTACTTTTTAAGAACAGGATCATGATTTTTTAAAATGGTCCCAGTCTGATGTTTACTGAAGACAGAAAGTATTCCTGTCTCAGGGTTAAAATTGCAATAACAATGCCATTTTAAATGTTACTTAAAATATTTTATCTCAGACAAAGTACTTGAGCTGTGTGGGTTCAGGTGGAATAGAAGTAACTTGGGTCCTATCGGTATTCAGTGAAACACCCTAAGATTTCTTCAGAAAACAGTTCTTCAGTGTTTGAGATGAATGGATGAAATATAATGTTATTCTGTGGTCTTCAGATCGGGATTAATTCCCTCATGGAACATAAAGCTTTCAGTTCCTTGATATTGCTAATAGTCTTCCATGCTAAGGAAACAGTCTTTCTTTCACCCTTCTCCAGAATTCAGCTGCTGTGGCCAGTGGGTGAAAATAGTTCTCAGATTCAATGTGATTGCTTTCTGTGGCTTTTGTACAGACAAAGGTTTGGGTGCTCCTACCAGGAAAAATACATGAATAAATGTAACGTGGTATTCTATAAAAGCATTGCTTCATTGTCTTCTGTTGTAAGAAGCATGTAAAAGAAACTGTAAAGTATGTAGGAATGATCCCTTGGTTTTTAGATGTCTCGTGTTCACGGCTTCAGTTGTAGTATGTACATGATAAAGACTAGTAGTGTACTCTTAACTCATACAAATAAGGTTTACAGAATTTCTTAGGAGTCTTAAAGAGGCCAAAAATTTAGTAATTTTAGAATGCTGATGGACTTGAAGAATCTGTAATCTGAGATCCTCAGCATGCTCTTCACCAAATTACTTTTGTAGTTTATGAGTTCAGACAAAGCAGGTAGCTTCCTCCCCTCACTTCTGGGATTCAGAAAGTTCAGAAGTGTGCAAAGAGTTCTGTTCTAGTAATTTCCCATGTATTCATTGGAGAAAATCTGGTATTTTCCCTATTATGATTTGAATTATCTGTAGATATGTAGATTAATTTCTCAGAGTTGTATTTCTCAACATTTTGGAGAAAGATTAAATTACAGCAAGAGGTGTTTTTCTTTATGCTGAATTTCCAAATTAATCACTCCTCCATAAATTTTTTGCCTACATTGTGATTATTGCAAATCTAGAATACTGTGCCCTTGATATATTAATAGATTCCTTTTTATATAATTCAACAGTTGAAATACAGAATTTGTATATGGTGAGTGAAATTGCACCATAAGTATTGAAAAAAAAAATTGTGAAAAATCTTCAATGCCCAGTTGAGGGAAACTGATAGATAAAACAATGGAAGTTATTGACTGGGCTCTTTACTAGTCATGTAGATTTGCTGAACATTTGGAGACCGTATCTCCTAGCACAGTTCTTTTTGTCTTTAGATGTGGAAGTTAAATTGGAACTTTTAGAAATTGTATGAAGTGGTTGCCTACACTGACAAGAAATAAATAACTGTGCTTCTTGATAAAATAAGAATGGGGGTTTTGTTGAGAAAATATTTGCTGTGTTTTTTCACATACTTAGTTCCTCCACTTTTTATAATGAGTAAATTTTTATATGCAAGGATTTGGATTGTCCCTTTGGCCTCATTTGTTAAATGATTACATTTTTTAATCCATTTTTTATTTTTTCTTGTAATTAATTCTGGATTGGCATTCCATAGCTCCCTCCACCTAGGGGATGACCATTGTCATTAGCAGTGAATAAAAGTGTGAATGAAGGGAAAAGGTAATTGCATATTTGGTAGTGTTTAAAGCAGTGTAAAATTAATTTTATATGTTGTTTCATTCAAAACACAGGGTTTGCTGAGTTGTTGGCAGGGTTTTTGTATGAATTTTAAAATGAGATGGGAACAAGGAAATTTTTTGATCAACAGGATGCCTGGAGTTCTGTGTGTCTCATCTGAACTGTTCAGGCAGGATCAGGGTGTGGTGGTTTTTTTTTGTTTTCAGAAGGGGATCTTCAGCAGTATCTTTGAGGTAGTTTCTTACTGTGAGAAATGTTGAGCTTTATGTAAACAAAAAAGTCACTGTATTTCTCCCTGTTAGGTGCGTGGAGTTGTTTTCACTCACTCCCTGTCTTGTTGTGTTAATATTGAATAAGCAGAGACAGTCAGGCTGGTGGTGAAAGATGGTAAGCAACCCTGAGGGCTTGTTCTGGTCAGCTTGAAACCTCTGATTGCCAGGTTTTCCTAATTTCCCATTTCCAGGGCATCTCTAGTGTGACCTTGCCTGCTGAATATGATGTTCTGGGTTGCAAGATTCTCACATGTATTTGGGACTGGGCAGTCAGGCATTGTTTACAGGACGCCAAATGAACCGTGCACTCGCAGCGAGTTTGATAAACACACATTTCCTCCTTTTATCAGTGAGATTGCAGAATGTGAAGTATGAGTTTCCAGTTTTACTCATTCCCTTCAGACCTTTTCCTGTTTAAAAACTGAATCTCACTAATTGGATGATGATACGTCCTTAGATTTTGTTTTGCCTTTTTTGTTATTGTTGTTTTGAATTCCAGCTTACTGGTCACTGACATTTTATTTATTTTACCTTGACCAGGTTTGATAGACTTTCAGATAAAAGCTTTCCATTTGTTCAGTGCAGAAAAGGTTCATCCCTATAAATGTAAAGTGAATGCTAATTAACAGTAATGACTTCTAATCACTTTGCTTTTATACTCCTTTAGGAGCACAGCTATTATCCAATGCAGTTAAGTGAAATGCTTGTATATGAATCAACAATGCTGTATTTCTTCTTGTAGCTATTGCTCATAATCAAGCTTTGAATAAATTATGATAGTAAAATTGGTTTTAATGTGTTCTATTGCATAGGGAGAAAGGAACCTTAAATATCTCGTTAAATATCTTGAATATTTAGAGAGTTATCTAGTAACATTTTGGCATTCATTATTGTAGTTAAATGGAAAAATGCATTAAGATGTTTAAGTCAATTTTGTAAACATTATCAAAACTTTTTTCATTGTTTGAATTGTATTTAAGTGATGTGCATAGACGCAGCAATCTCTGAAGAAGCTCCATTTGGATCCAATTGCATGTCTGTAGGAATGCACTGCAAATTTCTGCCTTCAAATGCAGTTAAGTTTTACATAGAACGAACATGATTTATAGCTTGAGAACTTCACCTTTTTTAGCCTAGTGTCGTAGTATATATATAGTAGGTTAATATACATTTATGCATTTCTTTTATCAATACTGTGTATCTAACAGACTGTTAGGTTTTTTTACATATATGCGAACTGCCTGTCTGCCTGCAATCACATACACTTAAAAAGATGTATAAAAGTAATACTAGTGAAATTTTTATCAACAGCTGGAAACAATAAGATGAAACTTTGTTTTAGACTAGACTGCTAGAAACAATGCTAATGAAGAGATTACTAGACTTGTAGAATGTTAAGCAATTTTAAAATAATTCTGGTTTAGGAACAGAACTAGGCTAAAGACAATATATATGAATTTGAAATTTAGTAAACTTTTCCACTTAGCATTGCATATACAGAGGCTGTTTTGAAGGCAGGAGTGGCAAAACCTGAATGAAACCCATTTCTGAAATGAACATTAGTTTTTTGTTTTAATTTATCTTTTATTAATAAGTTGCTTGAAACAATTTCTTAAATCACTTAGAAATTCCAGGTTTCAGTGTCTGGCAGGGAACTGGGGTCTTGCTTAGTCAATATATTTGTGTTGTCTGGTTTTGAAATTTCTAAAAAAAATTAGATTTTCATTTTCTGTGGCAGTTTCCTTTCATGTAGTACATCTGTCTTGCATGCTTAGAGACACAATTCTTTCACAGTTACCATCACAGTTCTTATGGATGTGGATATGAGTGAGTATCCACAGGCACCGTCTGTGGTTTTGATTTTGTTTGTTTTGTTCATTCATTCAAATAGCTTTTAGACAACTTTCTGGTATGTTTCATTTGCTTGAGCATCTTCTCTGTTAACATTTATTCTTTGGTTTATTATGAAATCATTGCCTAACGTAATTTCAAATTACCTTCCATGTAGTACTCTTTAAATGTGAGTTTGAGTCAGTGTTCGTAAAAGTCTTGTGGTTTTTTGCTGTAGTACTGCAAAACATGCTGCTTATGGGTTTTGCCACCACGATGTGGGAAAAATGTAACACCTTTCTTCTCTAAAGTTTCATTAATGATTGATACTATCGATACTATCCATATATTATTTCAGTACTTTTGTTTCTTAGTTGGCATCTTAATAATGCTTTTGAAATATAAAAATGAAAAATACAAAAAACATTAATTATTCTGTACTTAGGTAGCTGGCTGTTTTATATTGTTTGCAATTCTCATTAGGCAGTGCTAAAATACATTTCAAAATTTATTAGTGCTTAAAAAATGTAATTGGGGTTATTTCTAATAAAATAAGATCAAAGACAGGCAAACTTTCA
The DNA here is from genome assembly GCA_013400235.1 of Oriolus oriolus. Classification (NCBI taxonomy): domain Eukaryota; kingdom Metazoa; phylum Chordata; class Aves; order Passeriformes; family Corvidae; genus Oriolus; species Oriolus oriolus. The sequence goes on from VXBT01010846.1 coordinate 12,760, forward strand.
TATAAACTAACAGTAAAATGTATCTAATTTTTTTTCATAAATATTTGTATCTCTGAAGCCCATTCGTTGTGTGAAAGTCAGTTTGCATCGATTTACTAAGGTATTTATGCTGACTTATTTAGCATACTTTCCCCTTTCATATGAATGTCAAACATACAGCAGTTTCAATGTTACATTGTTTTCAGCTGGACACTTGCTAGTTTTGATCGGTGTGTTAAAAGGTGGTTTTTCTGGAAAGGGTGGGATTTAATTTGGTTTATATTATACCAATGTTACTGCTTTCAAAATAGAAATGATTGATTTGTAAGTGTCATGAAAAGGAATAAAACGGAACTGGCCTTTTACACTCTGAAAGGACTGTATAGTGTGAAGATATTCTTTCTGTTGATAAATTCTGCCTGTGGAAGAATTGCATAACACTCATCACTCATTTTCATATTGATTATGAGTGGGATTCCAGTAATAGGTGGCTGTTTGCAAAGGATAAGGCGGCACTATGATTAGTTACCTTTTCCACAGAAAGCACTACAAAGGAAAACGCCAAATGTGTGCACTGCAGTGTTCCTATCAGCCTGACAGTCTGTTACATGAACTTTTCTTTCAGTCCATTTTCTTTCAGAAATACAGCTTCAATGTTTTTGCCTTATTATTGTTTTAGGTTTAGTGCATTTGCATGCTCTCCTAACTCCGGATTCTTTCTTTAGTCAGTTATTTATTTTCCTGACAATCTTCTGTAGTTGGGCCCTATCACCATTGTAACTTCTAAAAACTGATACAACAGTGCCCTCTGTAGTTTCTCCCTACATGGTTACTACCTGCAGCTGGTTTTGAGCCTTTAGGTAAAGAACAGGATGTTTAGACTTATTTTTAGCTCAAAGAAAAGCCCCTTTTTTCTTCAGGAGAGATTTTGATTTTTCACTGACTGTTTCATATGCAAGACAGGGAACAAAAGAGGCTGTTCTGAGTCATCTTTGAGGTTTATACGATCTCCTGTCATTATCTAGTGCAAATCTAAAATTTTATCAGGCATTCATTCAAGGCAGTCGTTAAAATGACTGGATGGGATTTTCTGAGTTTTGTAGGCTTTCCTGAAGCTTTTGTTTGAAGTGGAGCTTCAAAACAAAATAATTTTAAACTTACTTCCTTTGTGCTTGCTACTTCTCCTAATTTAGATCTTACATGATCTGCCAGGGACTGAAGACATGCTTGCCAGCAGAGCACCTAAGCTTTATTAATGATGTTGTTTTAATTCACACAGTGACTGAAGTAATTGTTGTTCATTAGCATTGATTTGTCTCCAAAACTCATTTACAATTTAGATTTCTCTTTTAACTCATTGTAGCTTAATATGCAAATAACTTTTTAGTCTGTGTTTTCTACTGAACTTGTTGGACAGGTTCAGTATTGAACACAGATTTCCTGCATTCACATGTGTGCGCATTCACACTCAGGAGCTGCCATTTAAATATTATAAACTACAATTTTAAAAAATGACCTTTTAAAAAATAAATGCTTTAACTACAATTAGTTGCTTCTGTAACAGCATCATAAAAGTCACTCTGTGAAAAGTTAAATGGCTTACTTTATGATGGGGAGTGTTAATGTACATGTAGAACACACTCTTAATGCACTTCCATGAAATGAAATTCATAAGTCATTGCAGTAAATTATAGTTAATGATGTAACCATAGATGGCTATTCAAAACATTCCTGTATCTCTAATGATTTGTGTAAGGCACATGACTGACCACATGCCTTAGTTCATTTGGAACAGTAGATGGATAAATGCACCAGCTTTCTACTTTTGGAGACCATTTTTTTCTGTGTAAGTGATAAGAATTTTGGTGGAGTAAATAACACATCACAAACCACTTGCAGTATTTGAGGTATGGTAATAAATGGTGAGGAGGACTAAATTAATAGTAAATTAGGAGGTGAGATCCTTCAGAAGTTTTGTGTAGAAGCTTTGATTTTTTTCTATTTTATGGGTAATCACTAGCCTCTAGTCACATGTCTACTTTTCAACATGAGATTTTTTTTATACTGAAATATTACTGGATGGCGTAAATGTTACGTTAATGGCGTAATGTGCAATGACTAATCCAGAAAATACCCCATATTTAATATTTACTGTATTGTATCCAGTAATATAATGGAATTACAGACGTAGAAAGCTCACCCATGTTATTTGAGTAAAGCAACTGTTATTCTACTGGCAGAAAAGTAATGTGGTTACATAATTTTGCAATAAAGATAATTTGGTTAAAATTACTTTATTTCATTCTAAATTTAACAGAAACTTTGAATCAACCTTAATTCTTGCACCAGTTGCATAATTGTTGTTAGTCTTAAATATTGGGGCAGGGTGGAGGTCATTTTTTTAATGAGCTTCTTCATTCATCGGAGGGTTCTTACGGTAAAAAAATAATTTTTTTTTTTAAATAGTATAGCCAAACCATGGATTGTTATAATTTTTAAAGTCATCTTGAAAGTTTGCTTCATGAGGGAAGGGTAGAAATGAGTATTAGGAAGCAAAAGGTGGTATAAATTTCTACTCTAAAGCAAACAGGTACTTTGGAGAATATTTTAGTATTTTTAATGGAACTTCATCGGAGTTCGCTCTTTTTAAGTAAATGTGTCTAACAGATCAGTGGGAACTTTGCTTAGAAAATGAATTCTTCATTAAAATAATATTTTAATTAGGAAAAAAATACAGGTGATTTGTTGTAAGTGTGATCTGGTTAGCAGTGATAGAAGGTTTTAATTTTAAACTGTAACCTTTGAGATGGATAAGATATTGTCTATTTGGAAAATTAATAAGGTGTGTTTTATTGCAATGACGCTTGCCAATTAAGATTCAGCAAAATTAAAATAGTAATAAATACAGATTACAATATTGGAGGCAATGAATTACAGTTTTTCTGTCTACTGAGAGCTGGCATAACTTACCAAAACTGGGCAAAGAAGTGACAGAGCAGCCACTGCAGATGCTTATAGGAAATATGATGTTTAGTCCACATACTTTTATAATTTTATTTAAATTATTACCTCTCTCTAAAGTACCGTGCTTCTTTTCATTTAGTTGGATTATATGATCTGTATCTGAAATCTTTAATGAAAGAGCGTATGTGTTTAAGGAAAATCTATAGTTGAAAGTAGTTGTTTTCAAATAACTTTCTTAAGAAGATCATTCAATGAATTTCAAACGTTCTTTCATAAAATCTAAGGTGATGAAGAGTAGTTAAGAGTATTTCTGATGATTGTCTTAATTTTGATTTTTAGCATTTCTTCAACTCTGAAATACCAAAAAAAAGTGAAAACTGAATGTTTGGTATATATTTTATACATAAAATAATAAATATCTATTCCAATTTACTTGGTTAACAGTTGCCTGCACAATAGCACTGGTTACATGAGGAAGAACAACTACTGCAATGTATGGAACATTATTTGACATAGCAAAAGAAATATGGACTTTTCTTGCTGGAGACATTTATGAGGCTCATTTTTATGACCTTTGGGCATATTATTATGTCTTTATGATTATATTTAAGTTTTAAGACCCTTTTAGGGTATTTTTTAAAAGACTTTTCTTAAATTTCACTTTTAAGACATTCTTTCTTCCTCTTGAACTTGATCACATGAGAGAGAATCTTTGATGACATAATATTTTTAAAGGAAAACATTAGTATTTAGGCTTTACTTGGTTACTTGATGGCCTGTTTTTATACCTACCAGAAATATAGATCATATCCTTCAGAAATATAGATAAAATTACTGTGAAATGACAGTAGATACCAAGGAGTTAGGGACTGAGAAGAAATTAACACTTTTCCTTTGAAATATTATCTTATAGACCTGTTTGTTCTACATTCCTTAGGCATTTTGCTTTGCTGTCTTCTGTTTTATCCAAAACTCCCTTTTTTTTTTCTTCAGCCGCTTTTTTAATACAGTGACTTGGTAAGTAGATGGATTCTGGCAGGTTTTTTTTCTTTGTAGTGTACTTTTGGTATCTAGAACAGTGATACCATTGTATTTCATGAAAGCACAGTTTATACAGAATATGTCATCCAGGAGGTACGTTAAGCAAATTGACTTTGTTGTCTTGGCTTTTTTCAACTTCTTTGTTCCCTAGCCAATGTATCAGGATTAATCTATATAGATACATAGTATTTTGTAGGACTTGAGTTTGAATTATAAAGTTTGTGATTTTACAGAGCTACATACTGTTGGTTTATAATTACTAGGATTAATTTATTAAACTTTCTTGTTCATATAGTCATGTTTCATTCTGCTACAGTTTGTCCAGTATTTTTTTTTCTCTTTCACATGCCTTAAGTCTCTTTAGACTGCTACAGATTTCCAGTAATTTGGGTGGTTTTGTGCTACAACAACCCTTTTGGCCACCGTCAGGATTATCCTTATCCTTTGGAGACCAGTCCTGTGTTCTCTGAAACTCTGTCAGTCATTATTTATTACCCACTTGTCATTGTGACTTATTCATTGCTTACATCACCATTCTCAAACATATTGCTTTACGGAAATGGTGAACAGGGCTGTGAAGGAAAGATCAATAAATGCTTTCAAAGGAAGATTTACCCTGAGACTTAGATCTTCTTTTTAATACTAAATCTGTGCTATTAGTTCTGAGATGGTTTTAATATCTTGACATCAAGTACCCTGTTTCTCAAAATGAAAAGATGCTATTACGTTAACTAACTTTTGTGGAGCAGGAGGACTTTGGCAATTAAGTTTTATAGTATAAAACTTTCCAATTGTCAATACTTTGTGTATTTTCCTGAATGCTTATCTTGTGAGCTTGAAAATACACAGCTTCATCCCCTAAGAAAAAGTGATAAAACATTTATATAATAAATGCTTGAAAATATTTCTTTGAACTTTAGTGATACTGGTTTTTGTAACTGCACAAAGAGAGGAGAGGGCTTATTTGAAACTGGAAAAAATAGAAAAAAATTCTACTTCTCCCCATGTCTGTCCTAATTGTTTTGAGAGCTTCATGACCCATGCTGTTTTTCCAGAGCATCCAGTTTCATGTGATCTGGTCACTCTTGACACTGTCTTAAAAGGTAGTTGCTCCAGAAAACTGAGTATATATAATATTAAATTTATTGTACGAGTTGCAAATTTAGGCAGCTGAGAATCTGAAAGTGGCAAATGCATATTTCTTGCTCTCCTTTGTATATCTTCTACTTCAACTAAGCTGGAAAATCAGATTTTAATCATACTGTATTAAAGATTGTATGTTGAAACCCGCTGGGAGGAAATGAAACAAAAAGGTCTTATGGGTGTGTGATGTTTCCTAATTTTTTACTTCTTGATTCTGCAACGGTAATTTTTTTCCATTTTTGAAGTGATGATGAAAAGATCTATAAGAAATGTGCTCTCACACACACGTGCGCACACACACTTTGGACCAGGCGGATGAGGAAGCTGGAGACCTATGCAACGACTTCTCCAATATAAAATGAGGGAGCACCACATCTAATTGGCAGCCTACTACTATTTCATCGATAGGAAACAGTTTCATGGGCTGAATTTTTGTATTCATAAGATGATCGAGTGTTTCATTGGGAAGTTTTGTTCAGTCTATTAGTTTCTTCTTTCTCCTCATAGTTGCTGCTCCATCAGTTGGTGGATGTTCTCAGTGCTGTTTTATTATCAGTTGCTCCTAATATGGTTATATCTGTGTCATTCCAGCCTTGGAATATTCATGTTCTCAGTAATTATTTTGCTAGGCTGTCAGAATTTTGGCTGTGCAAGAATATTCCTGAGAAATAGAGACTGAAGAGAAGGTTTGTCACATTATGTAATATGGGTGTAGTGCAGTATAGAATAGGAACTACTCTTTCCTTGGCCATGGCTGCAATAGGAATGTAAAGTAATAATAGTTCAGTATTTTGAAATATGCGCTCTCCAGTCTTAAAGCGCGCATTAGACAGGGCTGTAGATAGTGTCATGTACTGCCTGTTAGCACACTATATTAGAGTAGCTGCTGTTATTTATCTTTTCTGTATTAGTAGTTAACCTACTTCAGACTTAAGCATGAGTCAAATTTGCAGAAACATAAGAAGTCGTTCAGGTATAAGACTTTTATATTTGATCAAAGCAATATATCATATTAAAATAATAATAAAATACTTAAATATATAGGACACTCAAAAGCAGGATTTTCCTTGCTTCCAGGCTTGTTTTCAGTCGGTGGACTGGCATGCTGGTTCGTGGCAAGCATTTTTCAGCTCCTAATTCCTGGGAGGTTTCCTTTCCCTCGCTTCTCAAGTCTGTCAAAATTTTTTCCCTGCTCCATTTAGCACTCTGTGAACTACATGATGTGCTAAGAGGATAGCACAATTGCAACCTGTTTGTGAAATACCTTAACTGAAGAAATGAGTAAATTGTATTTAAGTGATTTAAGATTGCATAGGAAGGTTTCTTCTCATCCTGTTCTGCATTCTCTCATTCATCAAACGTGCAGTTTTCTGGTAACATAGCAGTCATGTTTTCAGTTTTTATACATATGTTATGCCTTTGGTTGCATTTTTTTTAAAGGATACTTAGAAACTTCTAGTGAAGAACTGAGATCATCTTACCTGGAAGTTTTTCTCGAAGCTGATCATTAGGTTTTAAGTTTTCTTGATTCCTTTTGGGTGGAAAGTATTATAATTTACAGTTTTCTCTTCAAACTGAAAACTCGCAGCATCCATCCAGATTTAGTGTTCTCCTCAAGCTTTTTGTTTCTTCTTTGTACAGAAAAGGTTCTGTCCACAATGAATTAGAATAAAAGTTTTCACTTCCTTGGTTGAGCAATTGTATGTGTGTGAGTCAAGGGTCATCTCTAATGCCTAACTTCTTATTCCAGTGAAGTGTAAGACTCATCCTTCTGTTTGGTCACTTTGCTTGTGTTTCAGTGGTTGGTCTGTTTGACGGGATGTTGCACTGCTGTTCTAATGGACTTTAAAACATGTGAAGTACATTCAATTTAATTTGTTAATTGTATCTTGTTCAGAACTCTTGTCTGAGGCCATACTTGCAAGTCTCATGTTATTTTAAAACTTGATTGAAATGAGATTAGGATCATCCTCGACCTCTTCCTCCTCAAGCACACAATTACAGTAGAACAGTGTGATAGTATGCAGTGTAAACGGAAGGCACTGGTTTAAAATACTGAGATAATGAGCACTTCTCTTTTGATATTTGTCAATACAATAGCAGTTCAGGTTGAAAGACTAATATAAATATTTTGCTTCCACTAAATGAGATAAAAGTATTTGTGGGAAGACCACACTTACTTTGAAATGGGTAAGAGAGCTCAGAAGTGGGCAGCCCATTTTGCAAATGTCTGCTCTGAGAACTGGAAGGGGACTGAAACCTTAATAAATGTGAATACCTCTGAACTTGTAGCATTTCTAATATCCTTGTCCTTGTCTGGCTGTTTTAGTTTTCTCTTTAAACTGTTTTTTTGTGTTACTCAGGTTGTGTGAGTCTAAATTAAGAGACTGTGACTTGGCTGGTAGATTCTTCGGTTAACAAAATAGTTCTGCTCTTATTAAACAGCTGTTTTGCTTTTCCTCTTATCTTTTCACTGCAGTCCATAGTCACTTATACCAAGGGCAGAGGTCATGATAAGTACTATTTGCAATTTTAGACACCTCGGTCCTCTGAAACTTCAATTTCTATATTAAAAAAAACCAACTCCATACTAAATAATTGTAGCTTGTGAATTAGAGAAGGTGCATATGGCTGAGAACCCAGAAGACAAAATTCATGCGTATGCCTTTCAACAGTAAAGCATTATGGAGATGCTTTTTTCAGTTTAGGCAACACACAATTTGGGACATTCTGATTCAAGCAGCATTGTCTTCTAACTCTAAATGATCAGGTTGTTCTTAATCTTGGAGAATGCCATGACAATCAGCCTGCAGTTGAGGAATGAGTGAGGAGGGATGATAAAGGAAGACAGGCATTCTCTTCTCTGTGATGCGGCTACATACTGACAATGCCAGAAAACTTAATATTCAGCTTGCTTTGGTACACACTTTTAAAGATGGGGAATCTGAATTGTAAAGAAAATACGGATAGCTTTAGGCAGAGAAGGTACCAAAGGGGTCTCTGATGCTCTACATGAGTGATTTTATCTTTCTTGCTATCCATTTCCTATTAAAACAGCACATACAGAAATAATGCCACTCAAAATATTGTTGGGATTGTACTGTGATGCTGAACTAATGTTTTGTATTTTGTAAAAATGTCACTTAAAAAAAAAAAAAAAGGAAAAAGCTGACCAGAGGAACAGTGATTAAATGTATAAGTTTGAATTTTTTGCATTTTCTTGGATTTATTTTTTTCAATATTTACTTGTGGCTGGGATGGGAATAGAAGAACTATGAGAAATGTTGGAGTTTAAAAAAATCAAGCATACTTTGGAGGCTATTGGAATTTGGAAGTGGAAGGGTAAAAGATTAACGTATATCTCTTCTTCTTGCTCAGTAATGACTCTACATCATCCATTCTTCTCTGCCTTTGGAATAGGTTCAAGATCAATTCAGTTGACAGTTTTCTCTCTTGGCAGGGTTCCTGATTTTTCTTCTCAGTCTTTTCTGATCTACACCTTTTCCTGATAACTTTTTTTTCCGCATACTTTTCTCTATTTCTACTTTGAAATGCCTCTCCTTACATTCTCTCTCCATTGTTAAACATTTGCCTACGTTTAATCTTCTGATATCACCTGAACAAGCTGTATTTTTTTTCTTATTCTTTAAAACATTGTGAAGCTGCCAGCCTATTTCCCTTCTTCACCATGCCTTTGTGTTCAGGTACCCTTTCTGGTACTCTCATGGTGACTAAGGACACGTCTTCCAGGAGAAAAGAAAGCCTCACTTTCACCCAGTTGGAAGAAATAAAAGTAAATACTCCTCTGCCCCATATTTAGACACACATTTGCTTCCAAATTTTAAGGAGTCATAATGGCTGCCACTCTGCGAGCAAACCGATGCTACAGCCCTGCTGACGATATGAGATGTCATATCTTCAGAAGATCGAAAATACATTTCCGATTCATGCAAGCTAATGAAATAAAGCAAGATGGAGCAGATTTTAGGATAACATTAAGTGCTTGGGGACTTTTGTAATTTTTTTTTTATGTTGAGATTTGCTTAAAGGTGTTTTTTTCTGTAGTTTTTAAATTGTTACTTCTTTACAGAAAAATCCTCTGGAAGTTTTACTTTTCTACATATTTCTGTTTTGATTTCACTATTTCTGTGTTGATATTTTTGGTTTTCTTTTACCATGTCTTTGGCACATTATCATCTATCTTTCCTTTTTGTTACTTCCAATCTCCTTCTAAAAATCCTTCTTTTACATTTCTTCCTCAAGGAAGATCCTCAAGCTGCCCTTTTTTTCTGCTACACAAATTCTCTCCACCATGTAGTAATATCCCCTAAAGTGTGGTCTTGTCAACCCAGATTGGGGCAGTGTTGCTTCCATATATTGGCATTTCCTGGAGGCTTTCCACTTACAGCTTTACCTGGGTTTAGGGTCAGTTAGACTTTATATGAATGTGATGTCTTAGTACCTGGTTCATACTTGTCTTATTTCTGGTATAAGTAGCACTGTATTTTGTTTCAGAAGCATCAAGCCTGTTTAAAATAGAAAAGTTGGATCAGATTTGCCTAGAATACTTGTGTGAGAATAGATCATCTCAAATGTAATTTTTCAATGTAAAGTAGGGCTTAGGATGCTGTTCTATCAGGCATTGTGGGGGGCCTTTAATTTCCATGTCTGTTTGTAGAGGAGTTGGCTTTTTTTGAGAAAAACAAGATAATGAAGACAGGAGACAAAGGTAAGTCCTTTCCAAATGCCTGAATAACAGCTGTGTTGAGGTACCCTCTTAAAAAAAAAACTCACTAATTTTTAGACGCTTGTGAGACATGATTTTTTTCCCATGTGGTCTATAGTTTCTGTGAATATGCTTAAATTTGTTGAAAACACTGGCTATGTCTGATTATATCTTTAGTATACTGTTTAGAATAGGAAGTCTGTGATGAAAATTTGATACTTTAAAATACTGCATTTTAATGGACAGATAATGCTATTTAGAATGATACAGAGAAGGATGATATCTAGAGCATGCAACTGTTTCACAGACTGATTTTTAGGTATTGGACTCAAATACGAAAACTACCAAGTGATGTTTTGTGGCCTGTATCATTCCAGTCAATTAGATTGCAGAATGGTCCCTTTCTGACCGGAAACACCTAAAAATTGCTGTTAAAAAAGCAGTAAGCAATGTAGGGGTTTCACTGAGTGCTTTTGTTCACTAAGTGCCTTTTCCATAATTGCAAGAAATTTTAAAGTAAATATTTTGTAGTATATTGTAAATTATATTTATTAGAAATAAAATTGCATACCATTGAAAGCTATTGAAAAGGCAGGGCAAACTATGAAAAAAGGCAGGGATATCTCTGGCTCTCCATTGTTGAAACTTGGTTTTCTTGAAGAACTCAAGTACTTTTTTATTTCATTTCTATGCAAGAGGAGAGAAGGCTGCATCAGAGATTAAAGAAAAAAAAATAAAAAGGAAAAAGAAACAACGTTCAGTCATATCAGTTAGTGGCTGCCTGCGTTGCAATTTATATAGATTTCTCTTCAAGTGGAATTCAGACTGAGTTTTAAGTCTCAGCAGAAGTTGCAAAGTATTTCTTTGCTGTCATTGTTCCAGGCATGTAGATTTCATGAAGGCAGGTCATTAGGAGTTGGAACACTTGCTTTGAAATAGATATTCTGGGTAAACTTAGAAGTGAACATAATTTAAAAGCAGTAGGCCCTTCACTCTTAATTTGCCTTAGTTTGCTCAACTAGTTTACAAGGGATTAATATCTGGTTCTATTTTTTTTTTTTTCAAAGTGTGTGTAGTGATTACATATTCACTATATCTAATTATATATAAATCTAACTATGTCTAGTTTTAGAAATTTTCTTTTGGGGCTTGTTTCTTCATGCATTGGGCATAATTGCAGTATGTGCTCTCTTCAATGAATTTTCCAAAGCACCCATTTATTCTTTCTAATAGGGCACTTGCAAGAAGTCTCTTAAGCGGAATAGTTGGAAGTATCTATGGATAAGAATCCTCTTTCAATGTAAAATGGATTTTTATTGTAAGTGTTTTACCTGCCAAGCTTGTATTTGTAGTGATTGCCCATGATGCTGAAGACAAAATCATCTCAAATTTCTCTTCTTGAAACCTTTACAAGGCATCTCATTAAGTAGGGTTCCTCTGGTGTAAGGGGCTGGGGTGGTGGTAGTAGTACTTCTCCAAACCCTTATCACTGGTTACCAGTCTTGCTAAGTTGGTCTTTACCATTGAAAATAATGGAAGTTCTTGGTTAGGAAATGGTGAATAAGTTTGCCCAAGTTTGAATGTATCTGGTTTCAAATTTGTCTGAAAGGATTAACTTAATTTAGCCTTGCATTTCTAGCATTAAGTCCTACAAAATATCAAGACACTTTAAAAAACGAACTCTCTTTTCCCATCTTTTAAAAATTCGAGTGATGTCAAATCAAGCTTGATTAACCAAAGAGTAAATGAAGGCCGAGGATAAGAAAATGTAGCTCTAAATATTTTGAAAAAATAATGATAAAATTACTAATACAGTTAGATAAATTAAGTACTGTGCCATTGATACTGTGGTTTATGTAGCAATCTGAGGAAAAGGATGGAGAGAAGAGTGGTTGTATTGTTTACATTCTGCTTTTTATTCATACCTGATAAAGAACAGTAAATATTGGCTTCTAATGATGAAGTCATCTGTATTGTAACAACAAATACTTTGCATAGCACTGATTTCACCACAATTTTTCAAGTATTGACATAGTACTGGTTATTCAATTGTTTAGGGGTTATTTTTCATGTATAGAGTCCTCCCTCAGTGAGACAGACCTAGTAGTCATTGCAGTTGGTGATGGCTTCCAAAATTTATCCCATAATTCACATGCAGCATGGATAGCAGTGATTACTTAGCACATTCAAAGAATTTTTTTTAATGTTATGGTAATACTGTTATTTTCAATAAACCATCCAATACTCAAGTAATTTGAACACTATTCCTGCTGTTTTATTGTATTGTGATATAAACATAAATGCAGTGTTAAAAGCTATACCAATGGTGTCAGACTCCTTAAGGACTTGAGAAAACTGTCATAACTTCTAAAATAACTGATAATCGTTTGTGGGTCAAAAAGAGCAACATGCTGTATTGCTTAGCTTTCTGCTTTCTTTTTCTCAAGGTTTGTCTGAGATTTAATTTTATGTGAAGTACACAAAACACTGTCAGTGAAACATTATCACTTTGTAAAAGCTGTTTAGAATATGGTCTGGCACAAAATGTGCAGAAAATTAAAAAAGAATACTCACAACTTCTTGCATAGAGCTGAGTTGTATATATTATTTGAAATTGTGACCAAAACCAGAATATGTGATGTGACTGCATCTCAATATTTGCAAGATAAGCTTAGAGCTAGAAACTCAGCTTTTAAAATTTAAAATTATATGCATAAATATATATGTATAGAATTAAATAAATATGCATAAATCAAATTTCATGTATGTGGTTACCTGTGTTTACATGTGCGTATATATATATGTGGCTCTTTACAGTGCTAAGGAGTTTATTTTGTCCTATCCATTGCATAATATTTCCATTTAAATGCTTATTTTGATTTTTCTTCTGGGACTGGGTGGAATGCCTTTCCATTACACTACCGAAAGAATAATCCACTTGAACATTATATTTCTCCCTAAAGGGATGGTCTCTTCTGGTCATACAATATTATTTTTCACAGAGTGATATTAACATTCATGGTGTAGTGATTTTATCTCGATTCGGAATGTTTTGTTCTGGTCCTAAAAATATTAAGGAGTGTCTTTTGTATCCTGCTGCTAACAAAAACCCTCAACATCAAGGAAATCTGAAAACTTCCCAAACCCCATGCCATCTGCATGTTCTTTGTTAATACTGAAGTATTAGTAAAATTCAAAGCACAAAATTTAGAGGAGATTAATATGTGCGGCACGTATGTAGAGTTTAAAAGAAAAAAAAAGGAAAACATTCCAAGACATGGAAATTGAAAGTAAAATAATGCTTTAAATTTGAATATATAAACACTGCTCTGGAGAAGTGTGTCTTTCAAAAAAGATGCGCAAGAAAAGGTGTCTTTGTATTCATTGGCAGGGTGTTCCACAACTGCAAAACTAGTTTTAAATGGTAGGACAGAAGTGGGTGGTAATTTTGAATTACACATCAGAATTTCGTTTTAATAAATGGCTTGTTTATTTTACATATATCTAAGACTTGCCATTAATTTTTCATTCTAAGTTGTGTGGAATGCAACAGTTACACCTGTATCACAGAAGGGCTAGAAATATTTTTCTTTAATCTGATACTGTGCTGTGTGATATTTTTCTCCTGTGATAAGCAACTACAATATAGTTTAATATATATCTTCCATGAATTAAATTCATTTTTTGATACATTGAAGCAAAAATATGGTACTTTAGTACTAATCCTTTAGTACTAGCTGAAGTCTAGCACTGATAATTTTGATTCCCTTAATTTTTTTTAAATCAGGTAGGCTTTTTTTTCCTCCCTATAAATCCTAATGAGGTTATAAACCCTTTTCAGGGCTGCTTCTGCTTCTCCACAGAAGTGTGATCTGACGGGCAGTATGTTGCACTCCGCAGTCTTGCATCCTGGCCTTCTTGCCCTGTTCTTTCCTTGTTCCAAGGCTCTGGCAGGAAGATCAGTCTAGACTGAATTGCACAGTGATCCAGAACATTTGAACTTCTTGAATTACATTTGCACTCTTCTAGTAAAATGATTGCATTCTTCATCTGACTGAGATCTATCTTGTACATAGGCTGAAATTGGTGATTCTTTGCTGTTTCAGACTCTTTGGTCTACTTCTCTTTTATGAGAAAAATTTGTTGCCATCAACAGGTTACTTTGATCTAGAACATCCAAGCAGGGCTGTATTCCCACAATACTTGTTAGCTACAATGATACACAAGTTAAATTAATTTAGAAATTAAAAGGCAATATTCTGGAAAGAAAATGAGGCTCTGTCAGTGGAAAGTAGCCCCACATCTTGTAATTCAAATGAGTGCTTTATTTTATGGATCACATAAACTATTGTAGGAGGAGAGAAGGCTTGGAATAAGAGTTGAATAAAGGTTTAGAGAGAAGCAACTTGATGAAGCTCTTTATAGACTGTGTTTGCGTCATTAACCACTTGGACCACTCCGAAAATATTAAATTTCTCGCTTTGTCTCATGAAGTGGCAGGCATGTGCTGTTGCTGAAGAATTACACACCTCCAGTAATGGACATGCATAAGTTCAATCTGAACTTAAAGGACTGCTGAAGACACAGATTTTTTTCTTACATTCAGAATGCTACGTTTTGTCCAAAGACCTATAAAAATTTTATGATTTTAGAAAGGTGGAATACTTACCTGGCATTGATGCTTGCATCAGAGTACTTACTGCTCTGCCAGATATTGCCTTCTGTGAGAGATGGCAATTTTAGTCTTCTTTCATTAAAATAAAGTGGAAACCCTTAATGCAGTGCAATTACGAGGGTGTTTCGAAGTTTGGACTAGACTGGGAGCTTTTGAGACTTCAAGGACTGATACCAAAGAATTGTCTCATAAGTTGTTCTCTCCTCACAGACCTGAAATCTAGTCACCTCCTACTCTGTAAAGACTTGTTTATTGCAGTATACTCTGAGCATAAAGTATAAAATGGGAATTTGGAGGCAATGTGGACCTGCTGTACTGAGTGTAACAATTTTGCATACATCTTGCATGCTTTTACTGAGGGGTAATATTGCATTATTTGTTCAGGGTATATTTTTAGTTCTTTACCTTTATTGATTGATTCTAGTTAATAAGCTCTAGATATCTAATGTAGAGATGTTTCTATTGTAAGTGGGAGAATGTTATGCTTAAGAATGTATTCTTGAGCTATTCTGCCAAATTACCATATCTGAGCAGAGGTACACATAGAGAGCTTTTATAGAAATACGACTTTATGTGGCTGCAGCTGAAAATGTGAAATGTCTGAAATACGATCATTCAGCATATGTATATTGAACTGAAATCATATAGAAGAATATTTGTTTCTATTGTGACAAGAAAATATTTGGAAGACCCCTTGATGCTTCCTGCTAAGCAGCTCAGTGAAGAGAAAGATTTGATTCTTCAAGTAAACTTTCTTAAGTTTGTCAGCATAATTTGATACTGTTTTGGAATGTTTCTTGCAAGACTTGGAATCATTGCTATCATTTTAGTAATGCTAGGTGGCTGTCTTTTTTTCAAACACAGTGATGGAAAAACAATCCAAACAAAGGCACTGTATAAGAGAATCAAACCTGAAAATTACAGTGTGGCATTCTGTGCTTCTCAGCAATCTGGGAATGACTTTATTGAAAGTTGCAGTATTTTCATCAATAAGACTAAATGATGTCATAAATGAGTAGCATAAAATAACACTAAGTACATGCAGAATTCTCTTTGTTTCGCTCAAGAAGTTTAAATCCTCAAAGAATTCTTATGGGAAGTGCAGCTTAGACACTGTAGTTTTGAAACAATAATTATTGTGTCAATACTTAAATTTGAAGAGGATCACTTCCAAAAATTAGAAAAAAATGGATACCAATGTAGACAATGAGAGGTTGGGTTTTAAAGAATATTTTATCAGGATTGTTTTAAGTTTATATAGGCTATAGAAGAATTTGAAAATCATGAGTATGCCTTCATTTAATTCAGTTTTATTCACTGTTTCTTTTTCATATGATTTTTAGGATCAGTGTTATCTAGGCAAAAGAAAAATAAAAAACTTACCATACCAACTTAATTTAATGAAACAAACATCTGGCATTACGTTGTTGAGATTCCTAACAGTTTTAAAAGATTTCCAAGCCCCGTTGACTTTTGGAGAAGTAACAAAAATGTTGAAGATTAAAGGAGGGTTCATGAGGTTTCTGTTCCAAGTACAAAAAGAAAGAGGCTTTTCTTTTGGACTTGTGTTTTCAATACACTGTTTTCCTCCAGCATAATGTTTTAGAAAGTCCTGTGTAATGCTTTTATGTAAGGAATAGTGACTGTAAGATCAGAAGAGCTGATTATTGGGAGTACAGATAATAAGAATCTTTCTGAGAGAGTTTATCTAAAACATGTTGCCGTTGGGAAAAACTGAAATTTGCAGTATTTAATTAGAGGTCTTGAGTGAGTTTTTGTGTACTCAGAGTCCATGGCAAGACTATCTGCTTCTAGAAGTAATGGCAGCATAATGATTTAGTAGTTTGAAAATATGTATATGAAATTCTGAAGAAATTTTTAGAGGGACACAATTTACCAACAAATGTGCACATATAGCAGAACAAGTGACATTGTTTCATGCAGGAAATTTTCAGGTGAAAATTGTCCACCTTTCTTGCCAGCTGACTTTTGTTTCTCCATAGTGGCCTACAGTTCCCCATTAGAGTAATACCAAATGAAATGTAGTAAATCTTACTTCCTGAAGCATGCATTTCTTCTCGTACATTCATTATCAGGTAATTTCACATTCTAATAACTTGTGCCACTATAATAATATTTGCTATAATACTTGTTCTATATTAAAAAAATACTTTGGCTCTTTGAGAGAAGATACATTTTAAACTAACAAACCTGTGAAGACAGTGAAAGCCACAGGATTTTTAATTTGTCTGTCAACAGTTAAAAATTTTGAATTTATTAATCAGTTAATTACTCTGCATGTGCTTCAGTGTTATAGTTTTTGTGACAATTCAGGAATGACTGCAAATATTTTGCATCTTCACATTATAAATTGTGTGTTCATGTTAGCGGTTGACATGGCTGAGCATAGATGTAGATGTGAATTAACTGTTTGTAAGAGTCTAAGTTAAAAATCTGCAGACTTACTGATAAAATGTCTGCTTTTTCATCAAGGGACTATGAGGTTAAAACTTTGTTTTTCGTGCCTGTCATATTACATATTCAAGTACTTCAGATTACTGAATGTGGTCGATATTTCAGGCAAGTGGTAATGAACAACTTTGACTGTGTTTGAGTGACTTGTTCAAATATTGCATTGAATAATTTTGTATCTTGATCAACCTTAAGGGAAAATATTTTTTTTTCTTACAGAATGTGATATGTTGCTTCAGTACAGTATGCTCCAGGTGTTATTTCTTCAAGGCTAGTTGCTGAAAAGCTAAGTTTGACAAATTTTGGTGGATGGTCTGATTTACAAATACTTTCAGGAGCTCCTTTTTACAATCACTGGACATTTCAAAGGCTGAATGTTCAGTACTATGAAAAGATATTCACCAAATGGTAAAGGTTTGTTCAGTTCTTTGGAGTTGAAGTCATAAGAAGAGTATAAGCAAATTTTCCTGTTGAAAGTATTTTTCCTTTTAAAGTAAGTAGAGTTCACTGGCAATGTGAGAATGCATGTATATGTGAAAGTGTGAGAATGTGAGTGTGTGTGTATATCAGTGCACATTACGAAGACTTCACAACTATGAAATGCAGTTTTGAAAGATGTAGTATATGGGAAAATGAATTTATCTAAATGTGTATAAACATTCTACTTATCAGACTTGTTAGTGTCAGTGAAATTGACTTATTTAACAGTAAATTCTTATATGATTTGGAATGTGTAAAAATAAGCATGACCTTACTGTCACATTGGGGCATCTAAGAGATAATTTTAGACAAATAAAAATTTTTTTTTTTTAAATTTCTTTACAAGAAAACATAAGGGAGAAAAAGAACTTTGGTTCTAATGGACAAACTAGCTCATTTTCATTTAAGACATGTTTTGCTTCCATAGTTCTGAGCCTTGTGCTGTTACACGTGGTAAAAGAATTAAAAAAGGAAAAGTGGGTATCACATCATGCCTACAGATTTACTTTCTCAAAAAGGACTGTTTTCTCACAGAATTACTAACAAGAATCAAGTTGCTTGCATGTATTTGCCAGCATGTATTCTGAAATACTTCATTAAATAACACTGCTCTGACAATACTCATATAGAAATAAATGAGACTAAACAATTCTTGTATGACATTTTCCTGGAGTAGCTTCCCTTAGTGGAAGTCTGTTAATGACTTCAGTGACCCAAACCATGGTGTGTACCTCGGGTTACTAGAGCAGTAGAATCTGTTCAGAGTTTTGTAGATGCTGTACTGGATCTGTGTCTTGTTGGTCTTCCTTGTGGAGGGGTACCTTGCCATTAGCATCTTAAAGTGGTCTGCATGGAGGCTATGTGGTCAAAGCAAGGGGAAAAGACCTTGTGTCTATATTCAAGAATTTACTTTATCGAGGCTGACTTTTGGCTCTTACAGTTTGTTAAAGATACTATTTAAATAAAGAAATCCAAAAGTGAAATTCTGCCTATCCAAGGTCAGAGAATGATGCAAGTGAACTGAGTTTCATTATCTAAATCATGAAACTTCTCTTAACTAGAAACATACAAACTAATATTCCTTTGACCTGTCTTTTGATTTAGTAAGTGGTTTGTCTTCAGCAAAACATTGATCTGACACATAATAATATAGGCCAGTACCTGCCCTCATAACACGAACACTTCTTTTTACTTTTTTTTTATTCTGAAGAACTTATACATGATCGTGTACATTGGTATGTTAAAAACATAGCTTTTAAATCTTACCACAGTGTTTGACTACTGATTCTAGATGAATATAACTGCTCTTGATTGTAAAATAGTTACGCTTAAAATCACCAGCACTTAAAATATCCAGGCTAGCATCAGAACAGAACCATTCATGGTTGCTTGACTGTTTTGTAGTTGATCACTGGCATCTTGTTGTTATGTTGTAATGTCATTTATTCAATCTGCAGTTGACTGTTCATGTTAATTTTGGCTATTAAATTAAGCAATCCGTCTTTGTTGAGGTAATTTCGTAAATAAGATTTCCTGAAAGAAGTGTCTGCAGGCAAGTTTGCTCTTTAATTATTTGAATATTTAAGAGTTGGAAGTCCCAAAGGTGAAGCAGACATTTATTTGAAACCAATTCTCTGCACAAAATGCAATTAAAAAAATATATACTTTTTTTTTTATTCAGCTGCAGACTTTTGCTTCATTGTCAAAGACTTTGTAGCCTCTGTGGGTGGAATATAGGCATCAGTTAACAGTTACTCAGTTAACAGCTATAAAGAAAACAACGACAGTTCTGTAGAAAACTCTTTAGGTAGCCTTTACAATACTGGATGTCTGCTGATTTTTATTCTACATAGTATTCTATATTTTTTGATAAATATGTCCAACTGTATTAAATTTTACCAAATGCATGCTGGGTTTGGTATGACATTTTTTAACCGGAAAAATGAATCAATCAATCTAAATTAAATAATTTAGAAAAAAAAATCTTGTGAAGTAGTGTGGGATCTAAAATGATATAGCAACTTTATTGTATTCTATGAAAATGCATAGTATATAAAATAGAACATTAAATCATTAATGAATGCTTTCTAATTTCTAAGACTAATTGTTCACTTTTTAAATTGAAAACTTGCATTTATGGTGTGGTATGTGGCTATAGTGGAAGATTTTTCCTGGTTTTCCATTTCTCCTGTTTAGAATGTAATTTTCTAGCCTTTTGAACTGCAGTATTTCAATACACTTCTATTGATACTAGACTTTGAGTGTGGTATTTCTGTCTTTTTTGCTCTCTTTCCTTTTTCCTTTGCTGTGGTGTGTGTATCTGCAAACAAACATATGCCTGCACCATCTCCCTGAATGTTAGGCATGTCCAGGTAGTAAGAGGACCGTATACTAATTAAATGTGTTTATTGAGAGATTACAATCAGACACTGAAGGTGCCACTACACTGAATTAATAGATTGTGTGTGTATGTGTGTGTGTGTGCACACATGTGTGTGCTTGTGCAATGTTTCAGTAATTGCATTTGTAAAACACTTGAAGTTAGGCCATCAATTTTGCTTAAAAGGAGGTGGTAGGGTGCCTATGTCCTGTGAAGGGCATTTGTAAAAATATATCTAATTAGCTCTTAAAGTAGATTAGTTACATAGTATTAGCGCCTTATATAGATACCATTATTCAGTAATTCACTTCCAAAGCAAGTTGAGATAAGGCCACTGAAGACTTCTGAAATTCATAGTGAGAGTGTTCACACAGGGATTTGTAAATCCACATTATATTAATTCCTACCTGGTTTTGGAAATACTTTTCCTAAGGAATGAAGGCATGAGATATACGTGTTTTGAGGTCCCCATGTGGAAGACAGGAAAGTCCCAGATGATGTGTAGTGATCTGCAATCACTAAGATGTGATTCATAGCTAGTCTGCAGAGCCTTACCAAATAGTGGGTTTTCAATTTGACATAGAGATATTATATCCTTATGTCTCAGGAATATTTCCAAACGGTCTTTGATTACTTGCAGCTGCATCTGACAGACATATCAAAGCTTAGAAAAAATCACTTACTCTGTTTGAAATCACTATAATCAGTGATTTTAGAATGCTTCACAAATTATAAGGTAAAACTCATATTTAAGAGTAATTGTAGAAGCTTGAAAATCCTGTTACTAAGGTATATATTGATATATTGTCAGTCACACACATGCAAATATGTTGTACTTTAATCTGAAGTTTTGCAACTGTATGGTAATCATTATTTAGACACAAATAACCTTAAATATTAATTTAAGTATGGATAACAGTTTTCAGTTATTCATACAAGCTTTAAGGAGGATGTTAATTGGAAAGACAATTTCATTTAGAGACTCTGTTTAATATCTTGGTCATAAAAAATGAACTCTATTGTGGCAAAGCTGTGAAGCACATGTTAAAAATTAAATCTAGTTTAACCATTCTTCAGCTATTTATAGTTCATTTTCTTACAAAGATCTGTTCTACACAGTAAATTTTTAGGGATATTCTGCATTTTTCTGAATTGCAGTGCTCAAATTTTCTTGCAATACATGTGAATAGGGATATACAGGCACAGGTCTAGCACTTCCTTTTCTTTGTTAGTATTTTGGTTGTTGTATGTAAATATTTCATTTAAGATAGGCATTATTAAGGTGGTGAATAGTGCTGTGCAGTGATATGCTTAGCAGTAACCTTTACTCATAATGTGATATTGTCTGTATGTCTTATTTTGTTCAGCTTTCTCTGCCACTGATGAAGCCTAAGGCTGCTGTTTCTTTGAGTTGCTGATAATTTTTTATCTGATTAACTGACACATTTAGTTGAAATCAGACACAGCCCTTAGGCTGGGCATGGATTTAATTTAAAAAGTATCAAAGGTTTGCACTGTGTGCTGTTTAATCATCATGTTTATCAGGCAAAGAAAAATTACCGGAAGGACCATAGGGAGAGGGTTATCTTAAGGAGCAGTAACTTGGGAAATTGATAATAACTCTGAGGTAATTTACAGCTAACTTTTACATTCATTAATATAACATTTCCCACTAATAGTTACAGTGCATGTAATATACTAATTAAATTGAAAACATTAGCACTAATTTTCTTTTTGCTGAACTCTGAAAGGGTCAGGTAAAGACATTAAAATATGAAATGATAGAAAACCTCCCTACTGATACTACTGCAATAAATTTTTTACTTACTAGTAGAATACTTCTACCAGTATTGTATGCTACAATGCATATGAGTAATTTCCTCAGATTACTGTTACTATCATTAATTGAAAAAAAAAAGCAAAATTAAAATAACAATGTGCTAGTATAAATTTGTCTTACCTCTCTGTTTATCTTTTCCTTTAGCTGTGAAACTGTATGTTAGAATTGTACATGGATATAACAGAGGAACCTTAAAAACAACAGTGATGTTTTGGAGATTTCACAAAACTGTTAAATTTTTTATATTATTTCCTGATAGGAAATGCAGCTAACAGTAGTTTATGATACACAAAGAGCAGCAATTTTAAATTTTGTTGTTCATTAAACTGTTTAAAATAATAAATAACTTTAAAACTAGGACACCTTAAACATAAATTGTGTGTTTTAGTACAGTTACAGTTGCAAAGATCAATTAGTTGTTCTAACACATTTGTTCATGAAGATTATCATTCTTGTCCTGTGAACAGGGATAAATTAACTCTTATAACAAGACATACAATAATGGTGTAATTTCACTTACTGTTAAATCATAGCTAATATTTATCTTAGGTACATTTAAAAAAGCTATTAAAAATGTGTTATTTAGTTGCTTTTTAACAGTTTATTTTTCTACCTGTCTTTTTGAAATGAGTACTTTTGGTAGCTATAAAGGGGAAAAGTAAGTTTTAAAATGTCATATGGAAAATGAAACTTTGTTGGCATCTGTATACCTTTGTGTTTAGCGTCTGGTTTTATGTGTACATTGCATGTTTTGTGTTGTTGTACTTTGTGACAGAGTATACTGTACTGAGTATAGGTGCTTTCTGAATTATCCAAATATCCCAGAGAGGCAACTTCTATTTTAGAGTAGCCTATTGCACTAGAAACATATTAGTAAAGTTTAACACAGGTAAATAATCTCTTAAATTAGCAGTACATGATGCTTTTCAAAATAATAATTTAAAAAATCCACTCAACCCAAGAAAAAACATCCTTCCATATTAACTTTCCTCAGATGTTTTTCTGTTATCTCTTATTTTTTATATGATACAGCATGTAACATCTTTCCTTCTGAATTTTCCCAAATTCACTTCCTCAGCTTTTGAGTTCAGTGCCTATCCCTGATGTTTACGTGCAGATGTCAGCTTGGTTTACCCTTGCTGAGTGCAGTTTTGTGAACATGCTTTTAAAGGTACCAGACCTGATGAGATTCCATATTAAAAGTGAAGGCACTATTGATTCTGGGATGGATTCTCTGCTAACCATGATCAACTCTTAGTCAAACAAAGTGCTATCTGTTTGCCCAATGTCCAATAACTCTTTCAATACCAAAGAGTAAGTCCAGTGAAGAAGTAGCTTTCAGTTAGTACTCGTTGCATGCTTCAAGTGCCAAGCTGAATACACTGTGGGGCAAGGCTTTATGTAAACTTTGTCCAGTTGAGGAGTTTATGAAGGTTGTTAGACTGTAGGTTTTTTCTGTTCTGCCTCATGCTCCATCCTTCTTCCTTTCAAATCTTATTTCTTGAATGTGTGCCATTCCAGCCTTAATTTGTTGAACTGGACAAAATAGGGGGATTGAATTTATTCCATTTCATGGAATGTAAGTGTGTTAACTAGTTCTCCTATTTCAAAGCATGTATTAAGTATATTGGTGTTTCTCCTTGTGGAAGCTATTGTCTGGACAGTGATGAAAGTTTATATTTGCTCTTTATCATCAGAAGAACTGAGTGAAAAGAGATGGTGATAAATAACTACCTGTGAGAATTTTTTAAACATGAATGCTAACCGCAACTTCAAAATGACGTGATGTACTGCCATTTCAAAAGACAATTAAAACTTACGTATTATACAAGGAAATAAACTAGAATAAGTGCAGACAATCTTCTATGTTACTATTTAAATCAGATTTAATGTAAGTTGTAAGAAAGCAGCCAGTAGCAGCCTTGTTTTTGCATTACTAACATCAAGATATGTTGCATACATGTGTACATATTTATGTTTGTGTGTGTATCTCTGTATGTATGCATTCATAAAAATACACATCCAACGTGTTACCGATTTGTAAAGTAAAAAACACCCAAACAACTGAAAAACAAAACCTGTGCATTATCTTCTTGATGCATAAGTTTCAAGTTTAGGCTGTTGTTTCAATGGTCATTTAGTATAAGTTCTGTGACCTTCTGTGGCTTTTTAAATTCCATTACCATAGGATATTTTTGAAATTTCCTGGGACTCATGGCTAGAATTTTTTAAATCCCAAACTAGTAGGTCAGTGCAACAGTTCATTTTAGTACAGAAGTATGTTGTGTTTGTATAAGAACGGAACATTTAAGTCTCTTCTTCCATTTACTTTTATTTTTAATTTGAGGGAGTTTTCTTAGCAAGTATCTTTGCTGATGCATGTATTTTGTCAGAACTTGAAAAACAGAATGAATAAAAAATATGTTTATGACTCTGCAAGCTTGTTAAAAATGTATTGGGCAAGTCAGTTGCCATCTTCATGGATGAACAGGAGATTCTGTAAATACGTCTATTTGGGAAATCAGATTTCACTGCATATTTGTTTATTATGAGGATACCATCTTTTTTTTTTTTTGTTTGTGATATAGTTGCACGCTTAGATCTCTTATCCACCTATTTATTTCCCATTCTTAGAGAAAGAAGAGTGTACATAGTGCAAATATATGTAATGAAATATAATGAAAACTGTTGTGGTAATTACAGATCTGCAGTGCCTTGTAATAAACATTATGATGACAATGAATGTCTTATTTGTTTTGATGAGGTAAGAGATGTGTGTTTTTAAACAGATTTCTCAGAAAAGTTGTGGATGCCCTATCATTGGAAATGTTCAAGGCCAGGTTGTATGGGTCTTTAACTCACCGATTCAATGATTCTGTGATAAAACAATGTGGAAAACTGTGTATGATATATGTATTTATGTAGTCATAGAGATTAATCTACTTGTGAGACAGCAGTTGTATACACTTCTGTTTGTTTGTATCAGATACTTCAAAAACATTATTCACTGGACTTAGTTGATGGCATAGTTTGCCTCTGGTAACTTAGAACTGTGATGAATTAATAACATAAACAAAAACATAGGTAATAGTTTTAGACATGTTGGTTGATGTCTGCACATTGTGACAGAGGACATTTTGAAGGAATTGCTAGGGTTATTATTTTTACATAAAAATAAAACCAAACAGTATTTATCTGTCATGTTTTCCAAGACTGTTACACAACTTTCTAACCTTTTTAAAAAGAACTGTGAAGAATGCAACTTAAGTGCAGTTTTAGCAGTACAGGTAGACTGCATATCAAAATAGCATGAAACAAAGGAGTATGGAGAAATCATTTTAGATATTCTTGAAGATTTGAGAACACTTCATGAATTAGTTGATCAAATTTCTTTAAAGAAAACTGCTTGCACAGCTGTGTTGATTTTTTAAGAAATGTGATTGTAGATGGGTGAGTTGAGTAAATTGAAATATCTGTGATCTAAAGTATGAAGTATCTTTGTCCTAAAAAGAGCTTTGAAACATTGCAGAGAAGGTTCAAGGAGAAGCAGAAATAATATTTGATGGATAGTAGTAATAATAATAATGATAATTGTTTGATCCATCATTGGATAATGAACGAGTGACAGATAAAACTATTTTTTTTCAGTACTATTAAATCTGGATATATGAGAAGCATCAACCTGAACACTGTTTGATTTGGCATTAAGCTTCATATTAATGGATATATCCATTAATGACAGGGAAGTACATAACTTGAATAGTGATATATTTTTTAGATTATTATATGATGGAATTTTGATAAATACAGTGACTCTTACATCTGAAATGTAGATGGGTGTGAATAACTTAGGAATTTTGTTGGTCAAATATGAGGTGAGAATTAATGTAAAGAATAAGATAATAGATTGAGGGAAGAATATCCCAGACAGGCATAAACCAGAACATTTTTCACTGTATTATAATTTTGAATAAAACACCTTCTGCATAATTTTATTGATAAGAAACAGGAACTGAATTTTAAATACAGCAGCACATCAGGCAAAGACTGATTTGATTTTGAAATTCATAACAATGCTGCCATTTCACTTGGGCTATGATTCAGGTAAGTGATTTACCTGGAATGCCAAGGATAACTGCTTATTCTTTGTTCCCCACCTTGGTTGGGCGGCTGGTGTGCATGTTGCAGTCAGAATTGTTCCAACCTTTACCAGGCAAAAACTCCTGGTACAGTCAGCGATGCTTCACTATCCAGCTGATACAGTAAAGGGGCGCTTCACTGCTCAGCTTGCTTGGTCAAGGCTTAGCAGGAGTTCCTGAGATCTCAGAGTAGGCCAAAGGAGAGAGGCAGGGGCAGGATGCATCATCACATGTATATAATTGAAAATTTAGTTTTAAAATCTTGCTGTAGACTTCACAGGATTGTGAACAGGTCCAGAAAGTAAGTCATGCTGTGCAGTTATGATCGACTTCGGTTAAAAGAGGAAAACAACTTTTATCGAAGTCTAGATGGAGCAAAGTTTAGAAAAAGAAAGTTCAGCATGTTGCTTGGGACTCACGCAACTTAAAAATGCAAGAGCTCACAAAATACTGGAACTACGTGCATTTTGAAATGTTACATTCTCAGTGGGTTTACAAGAAGAAAATGAAGTGTTGTTTGTTGGCTTGGGTAATTTAAATGGAACAGAGAAAATGTGTCTTGGAAAACCTTTTTTACAGCAGAATTTTTAAAAGGAGATGTTGAGTAAGTTTCCTGTGAGTTTTCTTGTTCTGGTGTTAGGATAAAAAGAGTAATCTCACACTCTCTTGTGCTGCGTACCATGGCAAGTACTAACAATTCAGTTAATTGTGCGCTGTATGTTGCTGATAATTATTTGTAGGTGGGATAGCTAACACCTCACTTATAGTGAAAAGCTGGAAGGAATTTTCAGGATGTCTGGAAAACTTCAGGATAATCTGTTACATCTAATGCTTTTCAGTTACCTTGGTTATTTCTTCTATAGAATAGTAGTTGAGTCAAGAAGACTGTGCTAGAGTAATAAGCATGTAATAGGTCAGCTGAGCTGCTGTCTTCTGTGCAAGATCTGCATTCCAGCCTATTCTATTCTGTGTACTGGACACAGAAAAAAAAAATATTCTTGGTTGATTCTGCAAGTAGAGATACTGAATCTCCACAGCTTAAACCATTATATACTGCTGTCACTGATATTCCATGTCTTTTTTTAGGACAAAGAAGGAGTGGAGGGTGTATCTGTGGGAGCCATTCTTTCTGACTACCAGAGAGTTCGAGTCGAGGATGTGTAAGAAAATATTAATCTTTTCCAGTATACACATTCTGGAAAATACTTGTCTGTTTTCTAACTCAAATTTAAAGCAGAGACAGTTGCCTAATTTCTCATGTTCTGTGATACCAAATGCATTCTATTCATTAATATAGGTATTTCTTTTTTCTTTCCTTTTTCTTCCTTTTTTTCCCCTTGGAACCATGTGTCCATTAGTAAAAATCTAGTAGAGACTATACCAGAGTTTTTAATTGCTCTTCAGATCTTTCTTAATCTGTTGAAAATACTCCAAGTTTTGGTATGAAAATAGTTGAGTAGGTTCAGTTCTTAGTTTTCAACAAAAAGCTCACTCAGTTCCAATGACTACAGTGTTGTGGTCAAGTCCCTCTATTTTTCACCAGAGTTTTAATATAGAGGAACGTCCTGTGACTTGTTATCAGGAAGTAAATACAAGAGGATCCTTATGTGCACATCTTCCCTTAATCCCTTAAAATCTAAAATTTGTTATTATTAATCAGGAGCTTCCATTTTTTGTTTCTATTGTGTACAATCTAAAGTCTATATAGATTGTGATTCTTTTAAGAGTCTTAGTTAAAAAAGAGGATTATGTAATGGTAATTCTGTCTATTATGTAGGCCAATATTTGATCTGAAAAAGATTTTCACTGTATATGTCTGATGAAATGCAAAACCACCTTGTGTTAAAAATTAATTATAGTTTCATGAGTTCATTAATTATTTGTTGATGATGAAAGCAAATATCTGGAACGTGTTGGAATGCCAACTCAGCTCACGTCAGCAAGTTACAGAATACGTTTGCTTTCTTTACAGTTTACATAGATAAATTGCAGTCAGAAATAACTCCTTTCTTTTTCTTTCGTATACTTAAACATTTTACTAATTGTGTCTCATGTTAGTAGGATAAAAACAGATCACTTTTGTTGATTGTGAGTCTTACATCTTTACCACTGCTAAAGGATTGACAGGAAATCATAGTATTTCAAGTAGACGTGATTATTTCCAAGGTTGCTCAGTGGTTACATACTTCACATTCATCTGTAGATTTAGCCCTTGCAATAAGGTTGTTTCATATGAACCATCCCACTTACTTGGATTCAGCTAATTTTTTAGCTGAAGTTAGGCACCTAAGTGATCTACTTTACATTCAGAGCAGCTAAATATTTCTATTAAAAAACCTAATGTTCTGTTAAAACATTTGAAAGTGATAAGAAAACCAGTCAGATTATATGGGTGCTAACTATGGGTTTACATGTCAACATTAAACATACATTTAACTATAAAGTCTTGACAATCATACTAGTGGGTCTATCTAACATATGGAGGAATGTCCATATATGTGAGAAAGACCATGTATTAGAAAAAACATGATAATTGACAAATAAATGCAAATCTTAAGTTCCCCGAACTAGTCCCATAGTTAAATGTTTTAAGTCTTTCAGAGCTAGACCTTACACATTTAATCACCAACTGATGGTTCTTGACAATTTACAGAAACGTTACCTATCAATAATGCAAATTAGTGATTCTTTAATATGATAAACAATCAAATGCTGTGCAACAAAATGCTGTCTATATATGATATATATCAAAACAAATTATTAACTTTACAGTAACAAGCTGTTAATTTCTATCACAAGCTGTATAGATTTTCTTGAATGATTCTTTTCGTTGAGTGTTGATCCAAATCACAGCAACAAATTCAGCATATTGTACTAGGACACGTGCCACATTTATCACAGAGCAGTAACTCTGGCCTTAGCTGTGTTCACAAAAGTGATGACTTCCTAAGGTGCTAATTGCTTTGTGTCCCAAAAGGTTTAGGAACACGTTTTGTTATGGCTTTACTTGTGTTCCCATGCAGATCTGTTTACCTCAGTGAGTTGCATCTTATGTAGATGAATTATTGTCAGAACAAGTGTATTGCTTTTTTTTTTAAATATATATTAGACTTAATGTTTATAATGAGATATGAATAGTAAAGTATTGTAATTGAAATTGTAGAATAAAAATTATTTCAGAGTAGGAAAAGAAATAAATTTTCATTGATTTTACATGAATAATGCTGTCTAAAAGCATAATACTTCGCTTTATCCAATTTTTTGTTTGTTTTTAAGGTGCAGAAGGCTTAATCTTCAGCCTTTAGCTTACCTGTGGCATTGGAACCAGGAAATATTGCTTAAAGAAATGATATCATCTAATGTTCAAGCCATAATCATAAAAGTGGCAGCTTTTGGTATGTATTCAGATTCTGAGCAATATTGTCTACTGAAATTTCCCATGGACAAATCCACAACATAACAGAGGGAAACAGAATTTTTGTTCAATGTTTTAGGATATGAAATGTTAATATCAAGAAAATTATAAAAAATGGCTCGGTAACAGTCATGATATCTGAATAATTAATTTAACAGGATGCAATTCATTCTTAAAGGAGATGTGGAAAAGCTGGAAATTAATTATTCCTAATATTAAATTCCTTTCATAATTTTTTTGGTTTGGTTTGATTTTGATTTGCAGTAAAGATGCATGCATAATTCAGTAGTTCACAGTATTGTCATTCATAGATGATGCAGGCTGGTGACTAGACAATATTATAAAGCAACCGTGAAATTTTTAATAGAAATACATCTAGTTAATATTAAACAAGATATAATTATGAGGCCAAAATATTTTGTCTATCAGCAGTCTTGGAGTTGGTAAATCATAAGAGCAAACAGAAATAATTCATCATTGCCTCTAAAATTTTTTTGGTATTTAAAATGTAGTTGTTTAGCATACCAGAAAATCAACATCTTTTCATCGTCAGCTATATAGAATGAAGTTTTATAGTGAAGCAAATCAATACGAAAGTTAACCTGTTTATTGCTTGAATGTAAAAATAAGGTCAAATGAATTTTTATAAGAAGGCTTATGGAATGATGTGCTCTAAAAGCCTGAGGAGCACATGAGAAACATGTTACTAACACAATATATTCATTTCAGGTCTCTATGCAGTTTTCTATTTCAGAGTAGCAAATCAGTTTATAAGCATAATATGTGACCAAACGACCTTTTCTTTTGTGGGTGACTATAAATTTGTGGTCCACTGTAGCAACGAATGTTGCATCATACAAGTGGCATCAAGGATTAAAGATCTATGCTTGGAAAACAGTGTTGCATAATCTTTCATTAGAAGTCTGATGGCTGGTTTACCTGGGCAACTTTCCGATCAAATACCTAATCTCTCTTTCTCTCAAAGAATGCTTTATAACAAAGTAATTTCTCCATCACTATTAACCAAGAATTGAATTGTAGTCCCTTTAGACTGGATGGATTCCATTATTTTTTTTAAATTAATCATTTTTAAAAATTTTATTTATTTCTTCCTCTTTATCTGGTATAGTTTCTAACTAGTTTTTACATTGTCACTATGATGATCTCGTGCTGTCATTCTGTAGGATCTGCTAGGGCTGAGAGAAGGATTTAGAAGGATTAGAAACACCACATGCCCTCATTCATTTACAGGTAACTAGGAATGTAGTTTAATAGTGTTTTCCTGAATTTTGGGAGGTCAGTTACAAATACATAGGAATGGAATGCCATGTTTTCAACTACAAAACACTAGGTTTTAAATTGGAAAAAAAAATACTGTTTTTAAATAATAGCTTTCAGGCCACATAAAGTATATTTATATGTTTGTGTTATATTTCCATAAAATAGAATGCTTTTGTTGCTTACACTGGCATGGACAAAAAAATAAAGTCCACAAAGCATATGTAACATGTTTTTTCACATCAGAATTATTTTTTTAAAGAAAATATATGATTTAAATAATAGATAAAACTGTTTCCCAAATAGACATCATTGATGACCTGTCATGCCTGAAGCGAGATAAGCTTTTCTTTTGTGTTCTACAATCTTAAAGAAACTTGAAATGCTCTAGTTAGTGCACAAAGAGTGCTTTGTGGGCTGTTCATTGGAAGAGCGAATACCATAAATACTTGTAGATAGCAATTAGATAGAAAATCACTCTGAGTTATTTTTCCTTTTTATTTTTTTGGCTACAGGTAAAAGAAAGATCTTATCAGAGTCAATTTCTCACCTGCCTCAGGCAGACGTAATTAGATGTAAGCAAATTTAATGGAGCTTTTGTGCTCTGGGGCCATTCCTTAATGCTTTAATAATTGCATGCCTTATTAAAGTGGATTCAAGGTATGAAGGCTGTTTAACATATCAAGTGGCAAAGAAGATAAGATACAGCTTAACTTTTTGCCTTTTAGATTAATAATCAAAGCTAAACTGCAATGAAAATATTTAAAATAACAGATTTAAGAGTCTGAAGGGTAATGCATTAGGTGATACGTTGTACAGTTGTTAATGCAAGAAGCAAATCTGTAACCTGAGCTTGACATTCATCAGCACTGGCATACTTGTACACCCGCCTTGTCCTGTTTTCCATTAACTCAGTGCCAGTATTGACAAGGTAAAAGCCTGTCGTTTTATGTGGAAAACACGTAATTATGCAAGTAAATGAGCATTAGTTTAGTACATTTCCCTAAATCCACCATTACAAATTAATAGCATAAACTTTGCCAATGGCAAGAGTTTTCTGTCTCAGAGTAGTGTAGTTTTCCAGATGGGATGCCAATTGCTCTCACTTATATGCAAAAAAAGTATTGTTAGCAACCTTTTTCACATGCCTTCTGTTGATCTATAAGTAGATCAGCTTTCTTTCCTTTAGAGTGTATTTCAGAGGCTTTAATGATGAGAGAAAAATGTTCCATGATCTAGCAGCAATCCTGAGCACTATATATATATATATATATGTATAGGTATATATATATATAAAAGCTACTTTTGAATATTTACCTTCAGTGCCGTTTTCTTGCTGCTAAAGATGCCTGTATCTTTATCATCATACTTATATGATCATACTTAGACATCATACTTTTGTCTTTGAAATATACATTGAATATTTTCACTATTCAGTGGAAATCCAGAAATTCAGAATGAGGTTACTCAGTAATACCTAAAATTGAAGCTGTTACTGATAGTTTTTAATGTGTGTGTGCCTGAAATTCCAGTAATATCCATTGCTCATGTGACACACTGTAATATGGCACTGTGTAATAGAACAATTGTGTAATATAACACAGTAAGAATATGCTTTTTGACCTCCTTCCTCTTTGGTTGTGTTTTACAGATTAACTAATACTAATTAACTTGCAGAGTATGCATATAACAGATTCAACTTTAAATCCTGGTAACTTTGTATGTTGGTCTTAACTGTGCCTCATTCTAAAGCGAATTGCTTCCACTGCAGTAGAAGGTGTAATACACATGTTGAAGTGAGGGAAGGAGGAGGGTTGAATTTGGAAGGAATCTTTGAGTTCCTTATAGTATGATCCTTAGTAAAACTTGATGTTCAAGTTTATTTACTTTTAGTTTACTTACGTAGTTAACTATAGCTAAATCTTGTTAAGTATTAACACTAAAACTTAAGCACAGCTATACTAATTTATGACAAACTCAATTTCTCATGTATATGAGAATATACTTGAAGTTGATTTTATGTCATGCAGTTAGTTTGTCCTCAGTGTTTCTAGATTTTCTTGAAGTTTCAAAAGTAACATTTATATTCAGTTTTCTAAGTGCACACTATTACCTTGAGAATGGGGGGGTTGTGTGGAATTGCTTCTTCAATGTCTCAGTCAAAGTCAGAATATAAGGTCAAATTCCTATCTTTTGGGAGATTAAAACGCATTATTTGCCATCTCCTGTCTGTCAGGAAGTCCTAAGTTCCTTCACTAAAATGAGCTGTCTGTAATAAGTATATTTTACTTGAGCATCCTTTGGTGTGAGAAGATATTGATGCTTGCTTCACATGGTCTAGAAAATTGGTATGCTCCTGCTATTCATGAAATCCACCATCCTGATAGTTTAGGGATGTGTATGTTTTTGTATATAAGTTTTTAATTGAAAAAGAGAGAATATTACTTCTTAGTATAATGAATCTATTATTTAAACCCAGCCACCTCAGTGTCTACGTTACTGTTTATTTGTATGCCTCTAGTGTACAGAAGTGAAATCCTGACTGACTGAAATTGATAGCCATACTCCCATTAATTTTCACAGAGGTAAGATTTACTTGTAAAGAACTACATTAAAAAAGACCTAGCACCACACAGTTCCTGGTTAAGTTCCTGAGAGTGTAATTTAGTGTACAGATAAAGTGATCTAATAGTAAGTTGCTGCCAAAAGGTCGATCTTTCCATCCCACTTCTAGCTGACTCTTCCAAATTCCAAGTCTGTATTAGCTTCTGTCCCTGTAAAGGCTCTAGTGTTTTTGTAGCTGCCTAGAGATGATCCAGCAGGATCTGCTTTTTTGTGAGCACAGGGAACTTGCTCTGTAGAAACAACAGCTGCATGGAGGACAAAACTCTCTCTTTCAATAGAAAGCTTACTACTAAATTAGGTTGGCTGCAATGTCAGGTCATATCCTGAAGTAAAATTGGTGGTTGTGAGTTTTGTCTGAGTGCATCATCTGTGTAATGGAGAGGAACAGTGTTCCTTGAAAATGTGTCTCTAGTTTTTAGTACAGGGCAATTTTAAAATAATTTTGAGGAAATTGAAAGAACTTGTTATGTCATCACAGAGGAAGATACTTGCTTCCTCTAAATATTTTTTAAAAATTCTAAGACCATTCACAAACATAACAGAAGGAATTGAGTAACATTTTGTTAAGAAATCAATATGAGATCCCATATTTCTTACATATTGTATGGTAAGGGTTGTTTACTTGCTTATTGCTAAGCACACTAAACATTGACATTATTCTTATCTATTTCAGCTTATTTACAGGTGATCATTTCACTGCTTTCTTCCTTGGGCAGCTACCAGACACTGGAGCTGTAGTAGAATCTATGACAGTCTTGACAACATTTGCTCTTGATAACATTCTGTTTTATTAATATGAAAACCACTTAGAATCATAGAACCATTAAGGTTGGAAAAGAACTCCAAGATCATCAAGTCCCACCTTCAACTGAATAGCATTATGCCCAGTAAATCATATTGCAAAGTGCCACATCTACTCGTTTTTTAAACACTTAACTTGTTTTTGGAACACTTATTCTGTTTATCATAATTTGAAGTAAAAGATAAAATGACTGATAATATTTTTCAAGTCCTGTCAAATTTTAATTCTTGTCTGTTTTGTTAGGGATAATGTATTATAAAACTAGCCTTAAACTTTTATTAGAAAAATTATCCCTGCGCAGTGTTAAAGTATTATCTCATGTACACATGTGATCACTTTTAATTCATTTTAGTTTTAATGTTTTTCAGATTATAAATTTTATAAATTACCTATGATGTGCTTCGGGAAAGATGTTCTTAGTCTTTTCCCCCTTCTGTTTCCTAGCTAGCATATGGTGTTGTCACTGAATTTTCAAACAAATTTTCCATAACTTAGTTGGCTCTTTAGAGTTTAAGTGCATTTGACACTTTTGCCCTAGGCTTGTTCCCTAATATGTTTGTCTACTATCTCATTTATCTGCATAATTCCTGCTATTTATGATTAAAAAAATATATACCACACCTGTTTGTTCACCAGACATTGTATGAAAAGACTTGGGAACACTTATGAAAACAGAGGAGCCCTTTTACCTCAAGCCATTTTTTTTCCTGTCAGAAAAGATTCACACCGGAAGATATCGACACAGATAAATGGAAATTGTATGTGAGACTGGAAATAAAAAAAAAATTAGCTTGAGATTTAAGATGTGATGCAAAAGAGATGAGTAAGAGAAAAGAGAACTAGGAATGGACTTCAAGTAAAGAAAAAGTTTGATTCATAGTTGAAAGTTTAGGAAAATAAGATGAGAAAATAATCTTTGTATTTGGAATGTTATTTGCCTTGATGTGTGTAAATGAATGACAGGTACTTTGTTACCAGTGTAAGATGAGGTTTTGGAAAAAGATTTTAGTGCATATATAATGTGTAAAGAAGTGTTTGAAAATAAAGTGTGTTACAGAAAGAGAAGAAATGAGATTTTGCATGAGTCGATTTAGAAGCAAGTTAGAGAGAAATATGATTCCCTCTTTGCTAACTCTTGAGCCTATACATTGGAAAATGGGAAGGATATTGTTGTCATAACAGCTAACAGGAGTTAGAAGGAAGAGTACGGGAATGTGCCTGAAAACAGAAAAGTAATTGAAAGTTGACATTATCGAGTGCTTCTTAAGGAGATGTCACAGACAAAGTTGGAGAGAGATGGCTTAAGAGTGGAAAGATCACTTTGCAGTTTGGGGACATCACATCTAAAGGAAAATTTAAATGGAAGCGGCAGGGTAAGAGTGCACTATCAGACATTTAAAGTGAAACAGGAAAAGTATGGGTTATAGTGAAAAAAAAGAATAGTCAGAGAACTTGGAGCTGAAAAATAGTGGAAGAAAAAGAGATGTCAAAAGCAGAAATAATCTTAACAAAATGAAAATCAAGCGGTACAGATGGTATATTTTTAGTACTAGAATATTACTTGCTGCTCTTAAATGTTTGATACAATTTAAGTTCTAGATGCCCATTTGCTTTACAGACTTATGTGCTGAAACCAGACATAAACTCAAATCTTTAAAGGCATATCTGCGTAGGTAGAAGCATAGATGTTTGCTTTCCCAGTCACTCTGAGTTGAAGTTTTGCAGGACTTCTTGTCCTAGTCGGATCCTTTATTTCTACTCTGGCCTTTTACTCTTTTGCAGGGTATCTGTTGATCTTCCCTGTCAGAAGCCTCTGTTGATCCATTTGGGGATTGTGACTTTTTGAAGGTTTATAACTTGTCTGCATGGGGATGGATTTAATGAAAATGACGCCAGTTTTACTACTTGCACCATGCCTCTTTCTCTTCCACTGAATGAAGTTTTAATTATTTTCTACAAAGCTTACTAGAATTAGAACTGTTCAAAGTATGAAATACATGAATTCTGTAACAGGGACAAAATAGCACATATTTTTTATTCACACACATTTTTATTTATGTGGTGCTAAATTGGTTTAACAATTTGAATTAAATTGATTAATAAGCAAACAATGCTCGTAAGAAATTCTAATCAAAAAATTTATATCAGGAAAATTGTACGTATGTGCCTGTTTGAACTGAAACTTTAATAACTTTTGATTTAAGTTTTTTAAGTCCACTAAAAGTTCTGAGAAGACGTTGACTCTGGCACTACTTTAAATGAGATGAGCCATTTGCTGTCTAGACTCTTGCATTTGATTAAAAGTAGTCTAGTGCTAGAATTCAGCAATTCTTCCACAATCTTTTTGATACTAGAAACATTTTAGAGAAGAAACTTCTGAAATTCAACAAGGGCAAATGCAGGGTCCTGTACCTGGGGAGAAATAACTCCATCTACCAGTACAGGCTGAGAGCTGACCTGCTGGAGAGCAGCTCCATGGAGAAGGACCTGGGGGTCCTGGTGGACAGCAAGCTGTCCATGAGCCAGCAGTGCACTGGTGCCAAGAAGATCAGTGGTGTCCTGGAATGCACTGGGAAGAGCATGGCGAGCAGGTCAAGGGAGGTGATCCTGTCCTTCTACTCAGCCCTGGTGAGGCCTGACCTGGAATGCTGTGTGCAGTTCTGGGCTCCTCAGGACAAGAGAGACATGGAGCTCTTGGAGCAAGTTCAGTGGAGGGTGACAAAGATGATTAAGGGTGTGGAGCGTCTCTTACAAGGAAGGGATGAGGGAGCTGGGCCTGTTCAGCCTCAAGAAGAGATGACTGAAATGACTAACTCATCTCAGTATATAAGCGTCTGAAGTGGGGGTGCAAAGAGGGTGGATCTGAGCTCTTCTCAGTGGTACTGAGCAACAGGACTAGAGACAATGGGCAGAAACTGAGTCACAGAAAGTTCCACGTGAATATGAGGAAGAACTTCTGACCGAGCACTGGAACAGATTGCCCAGAGAGGGTGTGGTGTCTCCCTCACTGGAGATATTCAAGAACTGTCTGATCAATCCAGATCTGGGATGACCCTGCTTGAGCAGGGAGGTTGGAGCAGATGACCCACTATGGTCTCTTCCAACCTGACTCATTCTGTGATTCTGTGATTTTCTAAAAGAATCTGATTGAAAATCTTGCCTTGTTGTCTGATGAAACAGTACAAAATTTCTTCAAAGATTTATTGAGGTTTCTGTTCTTGAAATGACAAAGCTTAATTACTTTGAATCCTAGATTTAACTAGAACACAAACATCTTTGATGTTAAAAAAAACCCAAAACCACAAGGGATTACAGATAACATTACTTCTATAAAAAGTTTCTGGTCCTTTTACCTCTTAGAATTCTTAAATTTCATGACATCAGACTAACCTAGTTTAGAACATACTTGAAGAATGTTCAAGAAGGAAGATAAACTGAGATCCTAATTAAACTGCACTGGAAACATATGCTAGAACCACTTTGGGATTAATGTTTTATAACTTTATCACTTAGCTTGAAGAGAGTTACTGTATCTACAGGTTCCATCCCCGTACAATTCCCACACTGGATAAATTATCACATACGAAAAAAAAAACACCACCAAATGGAAAAGCAAGGGAAAAAAAGAGAAGTAGATACATAATCCAGTCAAATGAATTTTCGTCTTTCATACAATAAATTAGAAGTATATTCATCTCAAATTTTTTAGAGGTGCTGTAATACCCAATATTTATTTTACTTTTAATTGCTTTTGTACAAAAATTAAGCAGTTTTTACTATTTTTTTTTAAAAGGAAGTGCAAGGTCTCCATCCAGTTCACCATTCTTAACACAGCCTTTCATGTGTGAAAGTTTTGAGGAAGTTTAGAATGAACCTGTCAAGTTATGCTAGCAGACAAAAAGTTCACGTCCCAACTCTTCATGGACATGAATGCTAAATATGAAAACAGGAATAATTTACTTCAAGGCAATGTAATGTATAAATTTACAGTTCAAGAATATCTGTGTGGCATGTGCATTTCTTGTTGATGGTTATGGGACATTCCTGCACTCCTACAGAGTAAGCCTATGTTACCAGCTAATGCTGTTGTGTATGTGCTTTTCCTGTGTTATTAGAAACACTCTCCTGTATTCTGCACTGTGTAAAGAATAGTGCGTGATCCTCCTTCTGAAAATCAGTGATTCACATTTGAAATAGAGGAATTTACCTTCAAAAATAATCCTGTTTTCTCTGTTCCAGTTCTAGCAGTGGTTGCTTTATCCTTTATACTCTTTGCTATCTGTATGTATTTCTTTACCTTACAGGTCCTATCATCTTATTGTTAACCCTGTTTTCTTTTTGATAAAGAGATTGAGATGAAAGAGACTAGTTTTGGTTCCAGAAAACCGAAGTATTTAATTACCGCTTTTCTTATTCAAAATTCTAAATAATTCTACTCTTGGTGAGCAGCTGTTAGGATCTTTCCAGAAACTTTATTGCGCATTATACAGCCCTACATCATCAGAAGTTAACTCTTAGTCACTGACATTCATAATGATGACAGTTACTAATCTTCTCAACATTAATTCTCAAGAAATCAGGAAAAAAGAGGGAACTTCATGTTGCTGTGACTTTAAAATAGGTTCTGGTTTTTTTCTCCAAAAGCCTATCCTAATTCTATGGATATGCTATTTCAAGAAGAATATGATAATAGCAGTTTTGGAGATTTGTTTTTAACCTTACTTTATGGAAGAAGTCCGTGAGTGACAAGATTAGCTTTTTGAATTGAAAGATTGATCAGACAGGGAAGGATAGAGTTTTTTTCTATATTATCAACAGATAATGTTTAACTCACACTTTATTGATGTGTGTGTGTGGTAGTGATTCTTTTACAATGTGTTCATATATTATGGGTTAGAGTTTGGTTCAGTGTAGCTTTCAGAAGACCTTTATGTACTCCCATTTCTTAAAACCAGTAATTATGATTTATTTTTATTTATTTGAAATTTTATTAAGAGGTGAAAATAGAATTTTTTATCTTCAAATACTTTCTTAAAAATACAGACAATTTTAAAATTCTGAATGTGTATAAAACATGTTCTTGTTAGTCAGATAAGGCTTTAGAATGTGGATTTTATTAGCTGAATTTAATGCCATGAAAATGTAACTTGTATTTCTATAAGTCTTGATAAATGTAAGCAATGTCAGGTAGCTGCCCCTCAGGTGAGGGCTTTGTGCTGCACTAATACATATGTACGAAGTGAACCATTTAAAATATTGTTCCTTTGCATAACTCAGCAGTGGTGAAATACCTTTTACTAATGTTTTTTTTTTTCACCACAGAACAAAGCCATGAATTTCTGCCCCAATCTTTTGGCATTGCTGCAGTTCTCTACAACACTTGTCTTGTGGCTGTGCATAAGGGCATTCTGCAACCATTGTTAAAATCTGCAGGAAGGAGTTCTACTCCTGTCAGTGGATTTATCAGGAATTACAGATGGAGTAGAAATTACTTTGAAGTGATTGTACCATTTTTGCTATCACTTACTGATTTTACAGTAAAACTAGACTACAAAACTGGAAGTGAAAGCACAATTTTTTTTTTTACTGAGCACTGTTAAAAACAGCATTATCAATTTTTTTGAGATGTTTCTGTCATCATGCACTGGTCGACCTCAAAGAAATAAAGCCCCACTTTCTCTCTTGGCAGCACATAATAACTTGATGGATGTAGTTCAGTTGGGGAGTTAAAAATGCATTGAAAATAATGGGCCATAACATTCTAGGGTTAACATTTATTCATAGATGATACAATTAAATAAAACAGGCATTAACTTCAAGGTCAGTCAGTGAAGTAATAAAAGTGAATATTTTAATTGAATTCTAATTGCTTCCCATTGATACATGCAAGTTAAATAAAATAGATGTCAGTGCAGCAAATTATAGTTCCCTTCCTAATTAATTTTTTAATTCTACATAGAGTCATCCAGGCCGTGGACCTAGTTGTTGGTTTATCCATCCATTCAGCTTTCTTCACATCTAGTTCCATTGAGGAAAAATTTAGAGGATGTGGTACTAAGAATTTACAATACATTGTTCATGTTTTTAGTCTAAGCCATTTTAAGAATCCGAATTAATAAAGAAAAATATACCAAACAGAAGCATAGATTTAAAATAACTGTTTTGTAAGTGTGGTTCCAAATACCTTATTATACTAATTGTAGCAATAGACATACGGCTTCATCTGTGCATGCATACCAGTAGAGATTTGAGATTTGGATTACTGATTGTGCAAATTGCAGGTTATATTGGTTCTTGATGCCTTTACCAGACAGTCTCTGTTCACTCACAATACAAAGCTGTTGGAAACTAAAAGAAATAAAATTTTTCAAAAGAAATGCAAGCTGTCCAAAAATAGAATTCTGCAGAGAAACAGGAAGGGTACATTGCACTTTCACAGAATTTGTGTAGGTGCGGGATATTACTAAAGTGCATAGGCACTATTACTTATATGCATAGGCAATTTATTTGTATTTCATAAACTATTTGTATCATAGTTTCTTTAAAATTCTTGGTTTGCATTCATTACAGGACAGAACAGAAGATATATCCATATTATCAAAAAGAACCTTGAGGAAGAAATAATATGTTAGTGTGTCTGGTTCCAACAACTTTTTCCCTTCTCGTATGTTTCTAATGTATCCCTTGGTTTAAATTTAGAGGAAATCAGTCTGATTTTATCAAGGGGAGAAAGGTTGCTTATCTTAGAAAAGTAATTATGTTACAGGAAGAATGTTAATATAAATATGTGAAATGGTACTGTAGTAGAGTACTCATTCGTTTACTTCAAGAGAAATTGCTTGTTTG
Organism: Oriolus oriolus; assembly: GCA_013400235.1. Taxonomy (NCBI): domain Eukaryota; kingdom Metazoa; phylum Chordata; class Aves; order Passeriformes; family Corvidae; genus Oriolus; species Oriolus oriolus. Next base: position 53,565 of record VXBT01010846.1, read on the forward strand.
GCCTAATACCTATCCCGTCATAATCAAGGACAGAATGCTAACCTGATCTAAGTCGGAAGAGATCACCAAAACCATTTGAACTATTGAAATTAAATTAATATATATCAAAACTATTTCCACAAGACTAAATTATCATTATCATAGATCTAGCATACACATTTTTAGTCTGTTAATAAAAAGCAATAAACCAATACAAAAAAGAAATAGAGGGAGGAAAAAACCTCAGTCTTTTTTAACTTTAGTTATTAAGTAGTTTTAAAAGCATTCCCCTAGATAGTAAGGGAATTTTTAATGTGATTTAATGAAATATTTAAAATCTTTCATAGTGTTTTGAAATCTCATTCACTCTAACTTGTTTCAGTTTCACAGGAATTTAAATATACCAAGATCATGATTGTAAAAATTAAGAGACATATTAGCTATTTTAACTCAGCAATGACTTTATGTAATAGTGTACTGTACATTTATATAACAGCTTTCATCATCAACAATCTAAAGTGCTTTGTAAGGTACATATTTCAGAAACTGCTTCTGAATGGAGTAATTTTGGTGGCAGCTCTTTAATGATACCTATTACTGTATAAAGCAGTAGAGTAGGAAAAAATAAGCAAGTATTTTATCAGTACAAAGAGAAGCCCAAACTACAATAATTAAAAGTAGTAAAAAATGGGATAACTGAAAATTTCTCAGTGTTCCTCCACTTTCAGGAGTTACCATTTTCTTTTTTCTCATTTGCTTCATATGGTAAGACCTTTTATCCACTTTATATCAAATGCAACTAGCATATTTATTTGGTTGAAGATGTCAGCTCTTGAAACAGTTGTTCCTGGATTATTTTATCCCACTACTCATTTTTGCCAGTTACTTGATTTATCCCTGAGAAGTGACCGTTAACTGCCATGAGCTGGCCAAACTCAAAAAGTCAAGAGGTTGAAACAGGAATACAGAGGAGCAAGTTAAAGTAGATATCAAACATTAATAGGGCTTACTTTTTTACAAAGAAAAATAAATCAAAATGCATCATACAGAATATTTTGTGGTGGATCAAAACGTGCAACTTTCAATACATTCTGTAAGTCTGAGTTTTCTTTGTATCTCCATCCTTTTTAATCTTATGTTTTATATGTGAGTGAAACACACAAAGAATGTGATATGGCAAAAGAAGTTTTCATTATGGAAAATAGTCTGTGTCCCTTCCAGTTGCAGGAACTATAAAAAAATTAAATTTTATTTAAATTTAGTAGGTATCTACAAAAGTGACTTCTGACTCAAAGAGGAAATATCCTTGTAGTATTTTTATTACCATGGACCTGTGTGATTACTTCACTGGTTATTGAAATTTCTAAGAAAGGGAAACAATAGCTTTTCCACTTGACATGTAGTGAAATGGTAACTGGCTTTATTTTTCCATAAACATGGAAACCGTTTTTGCAAAGAGGATTAGGGAAAATTCTAAGTGTATTTTGTTTACAATAGTAATTATTTTAGATAATGTGGAGCTTCTAAGGGAGACATGATACAATTGAAAAAGAAAAAAATAAAAAAGAAACATTTCTTGATGTCATAAGTGTACTTCATAAGAAATATTTTTACATGTTTTGGGATTTTTGCAGGTTTAGATCCAGATAAGCATCTAGGAAAAACTCTGGGTGAGATGGAGCCTATTCTTTTGGAGGTGAGTATTACTTAGAGGATATTCATATAGTTAAACTTGCAGTTAAAAAGTAACACAGGCAGAAATTCACTAAAATTAACTTAATGAAAAATTACTTACTTTTACTAATTAGGTGCTAACCCAAAGCTTAGCTTTGTACACAGAATATAAGCCTCTGCTATGCACTTTTGATATGAAAAACATTATTTCTTGACGTAGTTCACAAATGGTGTCAGCATCTTTAAAACAAGCTAAAGGCATGAAACCTCAATGTTGCGGGAACACTAACTGGCATATCAATATGATAAAGCTAAATAATTGTGTGCAAGTTAGAGACTTTCACAGCAAGAAATGGTAGTGGCAGAATCATAGATGATACAAAATTTCCCTGAAGATTCATATTTGCTGGTTTCCTACCATTTACACAATCAGACTGCATACCATAGGGCCTTTAAAAAGTGGCATAAGAGGTTTATTCCTAAGGATGTATTTAATTCTGTTTGAAGGGTTATGTGTTCTCAAACCAGGATAATGCTCGTTGGCAGAGCTAGTAGATTTATTTAAAGAAAAATTGTTCAGCTAGGGAAAAGACAAAGGACCAGATTTTGTACTTGTGTCTTCTTCAAATTTGATGTAGAAGCATCAAACATCAAGCTAAGTTTAAGAATAACACTTCTGAAATTAGGTTTTCATGTATTGTCTGTGATAATGCTAATTTACCACAATTCCTAGTCCTTGAGCCTGTTAGACACCCACAATGACTGCATGTTTATTAAGAGGGCTCCATGTAACTTTCATCATTCTAGGCTGTCTAAATTTCCACAAAGTGATGTCCTAAAAATACTTTTCATTGTTAATCTGGGTAGTTACTGGTCAGCCTGGCTTCATAAGCAGGTTTTTTTTGGAACACTTAAGGGCATGGCAAACTTGCAGAAGAGAAAGAAAAAGTAACCAGAACTTTAAATATCTCTCTTGCTACTGAAAGATAGTGGAGTTACACAGCAATTATATCTTGGGTTTAACTCCATTTTGTTATTTATTTACATGGCTGAAGAGGAGAAGATAGGTAATTGCTACTTGGCAAAGCTGAAAAGGGAGAATTAAGGTCCATAACATTCAAATAACCTTACCTGAAGAGATGGTGTTGGTCTATTATTGAGATTTGTTGCTTCAGACCTGGAGAACCTGCCCAGAAATCTTCCCCTCCTCCTTCCCAGCCTTCTGCTGTGTAAACTAGTTGGTATACAATCCCATTCATTATCTTTTTTTGGAAGTCTTGTTTCACTTATTTATTTAAATCATCTCAACATTCTGCATTCGCAGAAAGCTTCTGTAATCAAAATTCAGGTTGCAGCCTCAGTGGGGTTGCAGCTGGGTAACTGCTCACCTCAGTTGAATCAGCAGTCTTGACTTTCTTCAAAACTGTAGCAGCAAATATTGCAATTTTAATTGTCCTGATAAGAAGTATTCTTCGGCATTTGATTTCACCATCACTCATTTTAAAGAGAAAATAATAAACTCTGAAATCTAAGTTTGTGAGAATTTTTGCAGTTCTGTTTAGAATTAATTAAGTAATGTTCTACATGTTCTTCAGTTTTGATAGATATCTGAATAATTTCAGTGCCCAGAAAAATGCCAGTGTTGAATATGAACATCTTTGATAAAGAGCCACAACATGTCATGTATGTTGAGTCATTTGGGATTTTTAGGGAGTATCTTTTAGCATGTACTCACAAAGTTCAACTTCTCTGGTTCTACAGATCTGGAAATAGAACTCACTCCTCATTTCTTCCTTTTTGTACTAAAAGTTTACCTTAAGGAACAGTCAATGAGACCCAAATCAACTTGTATTGCTATAATGCACCTGTTACAATTTGTCTTTTAGAAATATAAGAAATAAACATGAACTAGTCATTCTCTTGTTAGAAAAAAAATCTGTGGTTGAGGCATTATGAGAGTGTTAATAGGAAAAAATCCCAAACAAATAAACCCACAACCCAGCCCTGATTCCCTCCACTCAATTGTTTGAGTTTGAAAATATATTATCACCTAAATTTCCAGTCTTCTGATTTACTTTATTTTATGTGTACAGTAGAAATTATAATAATTACTGACATAAGGGTGAGGTGGTTTTTCTGCAGTAGCAGCAGAAAAATGGAGGACTAATGAGTGGAGTAAACATTTTGCATTTTTTTTAACATTACATACAGAATGTTGAACTTAGGAGTGCAACGGTGATCTGCCACCCATACCTGTAGCAGGAGTGAATATTACTGGCTCAGGACATTGGCATAACAGAAAGGAAAGTTTTTGAATTATTGCCTTTTTCTAATTGATAGACCTTTGATTAATTTTTGAGGAGTGGTTGCTAGGTAATTGCTAAAGTATCAGGTTGCTTTCATGTCCCACTGTTCCCTCTATAACAGGAATCTCAGCTTTTTACACTAAAGAATTTTCTGTCAACTTATGTCTCAGGGTGTGATCCCACTCTCCTTAGAATTTGTTAATAGAATAGCAAATGGACATTATGGTTATAATTGTCTATACTTCTGGCTCTGCTAATAGGCAGTAGGAAAATGTTTATTTGTATGCTTGCCTTCAAAGTTGATGAGAACATCTTGATGTAAAGAGCATTTCTGTAAATATGAGAGTTTATTAAGTCTTACAGTTTCTGTCTGCGAACAAAGTCTTCACTTGGAAAAGGAAGCACTTGAATTCAAGTATTTATCTTTGATTACAAAAGTTAAAGAAGGAAGCTTTAAACCTTGTGTTTCATTTCCAAGGTAGGAAGAGACTGTTCTGCAGGTAATGTTTGGACTGGTTATTTTTATGTATCTCATTTATATGTATACCCTGTATCTCATTGTGTACTTAAGATAAATTTTGTGCAGTCTAGAAGATGGTTTCATCATAGATTTCTTTTAGAGTTTGAAGTGGACTTGCAGTACTTGCAATTAGTTAAGTTTAATTTGTAAATTTTCAGTTTTCTGGCTCATCTGAACTAGAAGACAGATTTAGCATTCATAAATTTAGAGTCCATGCTGTTGTATTATTATTAACATAGCATCCAATTTGCAAAACCAAATAATCAGTCTTCAAAAACTGTTAATATTCTAAATTATTAAGAGGCAAAATTCTCATGCCATTGATGACATTTAAAAAATATTGCTGATTTTGTTAAATGAACGTTAAGGATCTGTTCTATGAGCGGCTGAATATCTTTTGTTCCTGTTGACATTTGTGAGAACTGAAAATCCTTTAGCACCTTGTATAATTGGTGTCAAGAATGATATTGAAGCCAGTGACATTGGAAATAAGACACATTTCTCAAAACAAAATTTCTCACAACAAAGATAGGAGATAGTCTTACATCTTCTGAGTATTCAATGTTAATTTCCAATAATTATTCTAGACACTGTTTACAAGCAGAGCTACCAATTTTGAAAGTGACTTGTAAACAGTCACTCCATGTATTTACTGTGGAAAGGTTACAGTTAGAAAGATCTTTCCTGGTTTTCTCTCTTTCAAATTTTTAATGGTTTTCTTTAGGTTCTTTTTTTTTCAACTAGAGTAAGAATAAAAGGTTTTGACTAACTGGTTTGTAGGTTGTCCATTCTTGTTGCATCAGCATTAATTATTCCTGATGTATTTGTCCTATAGAAACCTTGTTGCCATTGTTGAAAGATGGAGTTCTATTTTATGTCAGGAGTGTAATTTTTTAATGAGCACTTGATTAAAGGTTCTCTTTTGCTCCTTTTCTTTGAAAGAAAATGTGAAAGGAAAAATTAAAAATAACCCTCATAAAAAGATACTGAAAAAATGTTTAATATACGTTCCAAAAGAGATTTAGATTTTACAGCACCAGACAATTAAATATTCACATAGAGCATTACCAAGGTATTGTTTTCTCAGAGTATTTTCCTTTTCTGCAACAGCTGAAGAGGATTCGGGCCTTTGGTTTAAGTAACTGGAGTTATAAACACTCTTTGAAGTTTTAAAATAAAATCTTTGAAAGAGAACTGTAAACTAACATGAACTACATTCAGCTTCAACAATAAAAATACAGTGTCATTTGAATATATGAAATAGACTTGCTACACGAATATTCTGGTAGCCATATAAAAAAATGGAATCTACGATGCATAAATAACTCAGTCTTATGTTTGTCTAAAAAGAAATAGAAGGTTTGGAATTATCTTCTAGCCTCCAGATAGACTTTTTATAACCGTCTCTGATGTTCTGGAGAGCTGTATTTCTACTTTAACTGCAGAAGCATCATGGGTGGGCTTCTGTTCCTCTAAGGAAAAGCATAAGGGGGTTAAATAAATATTCCCAAAAGTAACACTGGTGTTTGCAATGGAGTTGAGGACTGCAGTTTAAGTTCTCATGGGTCACTTAAACCAGACTGTTAGTGCTTGCTTAATGTTAAAAAATCTGGACAGTGCTTGGCTTGAATCAGCTACTGCTGTGACACTTTAGAAGTTGATATCATCTGCTGCTGAGGGCATGAATTTCTCCTGCAGACAAAGAGAGGGTGTCCCCATGCTCACATCTGGTGCTTGATTACTATCTATCAGTATAGTACATGAAAACAGTAGTACAGTGAGCTTCTAAGCAGTTGTGCACTCCTTACTCCAGCAAAAGAACTTTGATTCATGCTTCACAGCTGCTCATTTATAAAGCAGGGATTAATTAAGATAGTCATGTCTCATATTTTGAATCTTTTGGTTTATCTAGTTATGTGTTTAAGTGAGATATCCAGAGCTTCAGGAATATTCATAAATATACATTGATTTAGAAATATATAAATATACATTGATTTATCAAGTACAATTTATAAAGGAAACATGTCTCTCTCTCTTTAGATCTTGCTTTAGCTTTTTGCTTTTGATTTAGAAAATTCTCATTTGTTTTGTTAGATTTTTTGAAAGAACATTTACCAAAACAATTCAGTTTCTGAATTTTTTGTCAAAAAATGTGTTCATTGTATACTTCTATGTGAAGTGCTACTTCTTGTGTTGACTCACAGTAAGGCCTTCTCCTATAGGCGAAATAGATATTCTAAAGAAAGTTAGACAAATATGGGAGTCTGAACAACCTTTCATGGCCACTGAGAAAGAAGAACTAGGGATCAATTTGTTTATCTGAATATTACAGTGCCAGTTCTACTTAAAATGTAACACATTGGTAATTTTTGGATCACTGTAACAGGCATACAAAGAAATCAAGACCTGACTGTATGATGTTTTGGTTTTTTCGTCCTTGTAATGTGTAGTCTTTTGGAAAGAATATGTTGTGGTTTAACCCCAGCCAGCAACCAGTATGTACTGTGCTGTTTTTGACATTTTCAGCAAAATGTGTTTAATAGACTTCTTTAATGTAATACTTACATGTTTCAATTTCCCTTTTGTGTTAGCTCTCTGAGAAATATGGAGTCCATGTTTGTGGAGAAGGAGGAGAATATGAAACATTCACTCTGGACTGCCCTCTGTTTAAGAAGAAAATAGTTGTGTAAGAGACAGTTTCCTCTATTTCCTTGTATTAAAGCAATGGGAACATCTTAAAATTTGGTTTGAGACAGCTAGAGGTGGTAAGAACTAAAACATGGCGTTGGCAGAGGTAAAGCATGTACTTTAAGTTCACAGACACTCATGTTGTTTAACACTGGCAAAGTCCTCTGAAAACCTAAATCAATACCTGACACGATGAGGCGTTCATAGTAGGCTATAAACTTTTTAGACATTTGCACTTTCGTTTACTTGCTGATTATGGCCTGCAGTAAAACTGGTACCTATGCACTGACACTTTTATCCTTTCATGAAGTGTGAATTGCCTGTAATATTTATCTTTCATTACAGCTAAATTTGATAAAGTGCCACATCAGTAGCCTGTGGGTTCCATTAACTGTGTGTGTGTGTGTGTATAAGTTTAGTAGCTTAGAATGGTAACGATAAACACTTTTCCTCAATTACTAAAGAATATTTTAATTATAAACTTTGCATGAATCCATCTCCATTACACTGAATAGTTTATTCCTTTGACATTAATTGCTAAAATCTGTGTAGTGAGCTGTGGAAAATATTTGTGTCTTGTTTCTTGTTAGCCTGTTAAGTAGCTAAGCCTGCTTGCTTCAAGTGAAACATTTTGACTGCTGTTCCTTTTCTGAAGCAAGTAAACAGACCAGTAATCGTGTATTGGTGATTGACTCTCAGTCATCTTAGTGCAGGTCCAGATTATGGAGCACTTTGTTTCACTTTTCTGTAAGACTGGGATCTGTCTGTGTAAGGAATAGAGAACCAAGAACTGTTGGCTCCATTTCACTGCGTGGCATTTGGGAGAAGATCAATAGACAAAGTGGCTAAAGCATTGGCAGCTAATGTGGCAGATACCCACTGAAATACTGGTTGATTATGCCCTTGGTTTGGTATCAACCAAACAGCAGTTTAAATAAGAATGTATTATAATATATTCTAAATGTATATCTGGCTATCAGTGGTATAAAGACAGTTCAAGTGACTAGGAAAAGCTGAAACAGAGGTGGTCTGGCTGAGTTGTCTTTATTTCTCTTGATGATGCTAGTAAAAGTTAAAAATAAAAGCACAATAAATACATAAAAGAAAAATATTTAAATCAGTGGGTATTTAATAATAAATATATGGCATAGTGGACTTTTAAACAGTTGTTCAACTAGTTTTAAATATACATTTCTGTAATGGAAACTGAATAGCTACACTGGCATTCTGAGTCTCTGGCTTGGTTAGCCCTGCTTATCTCTTTCATTATTCAAGTCATAAAGACATGCTCTTTGAGGGGTCATGCATGTGAAATCTATTACTGTATGAACTTCGCAAGAAAAATATTTTGTAGTTTCTTTGTCTTTAAATGAGTTACGAATTTTTTTCCACTTTTTATTCTTGCTTTTCATATACTCTGAATCTAAACAGACTTTGTAATCATGTTAACTCTGCTAGTAAAGTTTCCAAATGTTTAGATATCCATGGTTCAGGTATACATCTCTCCTAGTTCCAGCTAGCCCAGGTTTAATTTTTTGCAATAGCTGGGAGGCGGCGTGGCCAAGGACCCTAATGTTATTTGATGCCTCCTTGCTCATTGCCAGGGTTGAGGCAAAGGGACTCTCTCTCTCTGTCTGAGAGAAGGAGCAGAGTGTTCCTTCCAGTCGAAAAAACGTGTCAGAGGGGGAGCCATCTGTGTTGTTCATTGTAGCAGGGTCCTCGATGAGCATTTTTGAATGTGACTCACTTGCTCTCGTATTCTTTTGTTATTAATATTGTGCTGTTACTATTCATTTTCTTATCTCACTGCTGTTACCAGTAAGTTGCTCTTATCTCAACCCACGATCTTGGCCTTTTGTGCCTCCAGTTCTCAACTCCTTCCCACCACAGGGGGAGGGGAAAACAGGGGCAAGGGCAGTCAGTGAAAGACAGCGTTGTGTGGTTTTGGAGAATCTCAGTGAGGGCACTGAATTTGGGAGTACCATTCCTAAAGCAGGACTACATCCTGATACAATTTTTACAGCTTAAATGGAGTTGCAAGGATTCCAACTTAGAGGTTAAAACCTGTCAGGATTTTCAAGATCCCTGAATTCCTGAACAACTTCAAAGTGTCTCCCAAGTTAAAAGTTTCTGAGGAAGACATTGAAGAATACATTTGCCTTCAAAACAGGTGTGATGGATTAAGCTTGGCTGGCTGCCAGGTTCCCACCAAGCTGCTCTCACTCTCCCTCTTTAGGAAGACAGGGAGAGAAAATAAGATGAAAAGGTTTGTAGGTCAAGAGGAGAACAATGTGATGGCTTACCAATTACTATCATGGGAAACTAGATTCAACTTGGAGAAAATTAATTTAATTTATTGTGAAATTTAAATTAAAAAAAAAAAGTAGAATAGTGAGAAGTAAATACACTTTCTCTCCTCACCTTGTTCTTCCCAGGCTTAACTTCACTTCCTCATTCCTGACTTTTCTACATCCTTCCAAATGAGCAGTACAAGGGGATGGAGAATGAAACTGTGGTCAGTTCATAACACTGTGTCTTTGCTGCCCCCTTCTTTTCACGCTTTTCCCCCTGCTCCAGCCTCGGTCTTTTCCATGGGTTCTTCATGAACTGTTACAGTGTGTGTCCTTCCCACCAGGCAAGTTCTTCAAGAACTGCTCCAGTGCATGTGCTTTCCATGGGGCATGGTCCTTCAGGAAGAGACCGCTCCTCGTGGGTCTTCCATGAGACTCAGTCCTGTTGGAAAAACTGCTTCTGTGTGGGTTTCTGCCCAGACTGCAGTGTGTATATCTGCTCTGATGTGGTTCTTCCCAGCCTTCAGGAGAACAACCTGCTTCGTCATGGTCTTTTCCACAGGCTACGTAGAATCTGTTCTGGCATTTGAAGCACCTCTTCTCATTCCTTCTTCACTGACCTTGGTGTCTGCAGGGCTGTTTCTACCATGTTTTTCTTACTCCTGTTGCAGCATATTTTCAAAATATGTTATCACTGAGACACCACCTATGTTGCTGATGAGCTCAGCAAGCATCCCTTGGTCTCTTGTCATAGAGACCACCTCTGACCACTAACCCCTGCCGCCAAAGCCTTGCTGCATAAACCTAAAACAACAGAAGAAAATCTAATGTGCCTTTCATTTATAACACTACTTGCAGGTAGTGTTTTCACTGGTCAGTGATTTTTGCCATGTTAAACTTGGCAAAATATGTTTCTACAGTATCTCCTTGCAAACTAAAGAAATATGCTGCCTCAGGAAAAAGTAAAATACAACCTTGAATGTTGCTTACTATGGAGACGTGGGAGTCTCTTTAATGTAAGACTGTGTGATGCATTTTGCTGTTGAATGTTAAGCTGAATTCTTGCCATTCTTCTCTGTCTTCATTAAAATATGTACCTCACAAAGGAAGCATGTGAGATTGAGTGAAACATATATTTGAAAATAAACAATATCTAGTTGTGAAAGCAAAATCTTAAAACCATAATATTAAACAAGAATCAGATTGGGTTTTTTCTGGTTTTCCCAGGTAGGCTATTGTAATCCAATTGTCAGCTTTCTTACTCTCAATGTTTGAAATGTACCAAGTGTTTCTTGTCCTTCTTATGCTGATATTTAAAGTACAATTGATCGACATTTCTTAAAATTTTAAAGATCTATTTCTCATCTATATGAATACCATCTAATATCTACTCTTATGATACAGGCCTATTTGTTTATGGAACACAGATTAGTTTGATCTTTTGGAGGGTAAATTGTCACATTTGAAATATTTGGGAAATATAATTTTCCTTTGTATACCTTACTATTAGCTCTGTGTTTAGGCTTCTAATTCTGGGTTTAGAGTTAAAATCCAAATTATAAAATTATAATTTCTGTAAACATGAAAAAATAGTCATGTTCTGAGAAGCATTGATTATACTCTCAGACTTGTTCTAACTTGATATATTTCTCCTGTGAAAGTGTTACAGGGTGTTTTAAAATGATTTGATATTTTCTAGATGTCATGAGAGATCAGATGATTTTGATTTCAAAACAAATAGCTGATTGACAGTTTTTCAACTATTCTTCATTTTTTTCAGTCTTCTGAAAATTGCCTTAACAAAATACTTGTGTTTCCGTTACAATCAAACATGAATCATCTTATATAGTCAAGTTCCTACTCAAAATTCAGGCTTTTAGTGTTAAATGGCCTTATGTAATATTTTGGGGTCTCTCAAATCACTGTTTTTCATTTCAGTCTCTGCTTTTCCCGTGTTTTGAGTTGGTTGTGGTTTTTTTACTATTTCCCAAACTGGATATGACGTGTCAAGTTCAGGACTTCATTAGTTTTTTCTAATTGGTGACTCATTGGACGTAAACAGAACTATTCTGCTTTCCACCTATTTTTTGCATTTACTATTGAACAAGACTGAAAATATTATCACTTATAACAATGTTTGAAGAGGCTGACAGAAACTGAAGTACTTAAGAAAAAATATTTTTATACATATTTTAATGCTATTTTCAGCGTTGCATCATCAACCTATTGTTACCCATCACCTAAAAAGTATTAGCATCTTAAACTACATATCTGTTATGGTTCCATCAAATACCCATGTGTTAGCTGTCTGTCATAGGAGTGTGCTTTATACTGAGAAGAAATTGTTGGACAATAAATAAGTACTCAAAATATCTAAAGTTATTGAACATTAACATAGGTATGAGCTTAGCATCTGCTGTGCTGTACTGGTGAATTGGAACATGCAGGATACAAGTAGGACTGTTTCTTTTACTTTGGAGTTAAAGACTTTTTTTTTTACTTTTCCTAGGTGTTCTTTAAATTAAACAGGCACATTTAATAACTCTAAATTTTTGGTTTTTTCTTTCTGATATAAGCTTTTCTGTTAATTTAGTTTTAAGTAGTTAATACATCACTAAAAAGTACTAGATTTCCCCCATATAGGACTTGAACAATAAGTATGAAATGTTTATTGAAAATGTACACAGACACTGAGGATACCCTGGTAGAAGGTACTACTGGAGTCTTGGTGTCTGTTTTTTATTATTTTTACTTATTTATTCCTCTTGCTAAATACTTATCTTCTACCTATTTCTGTTAGAATTAGACAACACCATGGTCATTTGAAAAGAATGATTTTAATATTAAAGAACTATGTATAAGGTATCTTATATCTTAAACAATATTTTAATAATAAAGAATCTTGATAATTACTCTCAAGAATGAAACTGAGGCATATTCATCAAAATACTTTAAAAGTTTGCTTAAAGGGATCTTCTTATGTTAAAGGTATTTATCATTATTGTGTGATGTTTTGTTATTTTTAAATCCCAAAACACATTTTATAGAACAGATATTTCTAGTAATTTTACACTTCTGTTAAGGAACTGGGATCTGGCCGAAGCTTCAACTGCTTTGAGTTTGCATTGGTTTTATGTGGTATTACTATAAATCTATCTATATCATCTCTTTGAACACTATGAAGGTAACAAGGGCACCGTCGTTTCAGGAAAATTATGTGTGTCCCTAGCCTTACTTTCAACAATTTTCAGATTTTCATGTACTGCATCTGAATTTCTCTTATGTTTTCTTTGAGTTTCTCACCTTCTGATGTTTGTTTCTTAGAGCTACCTTTTTCTTAAGTAGTAAAATCGTGCAGATGGATATAACAGATACTGCCTCTTGTGAATCAAAGTGTGACAGATTGTGTCTGTAAAAGTGAAAACTAAAATTAACTAATTTGAATCAGCACACAGGAAGTTTAACATTGTTACCAATACATTTGGCATTAAAAAGTTGTGTCTAGTAGTCTTCACTATCAGATGCAAGATGGTTGAAACAGTCAATTTCTCAGTGGGCAATACTGTAAGTTGTTAATACTTCAAAAACTAATCCCTGTAGCGTTAAACAAAACAATAGACTTTTGAAAAATCTCCTGTTGATGAAATTTAAAGATTGCTTTACATATTAGTCTTTGGGATATAAAGCACAGTGTAGTTTATGCTTTCATAGACTACAGCTAACTAATTCTCTTAATATTGGTCTGTAGGTGTGGGAAAATAGTGGAAGATTGGCAAGGAGGATTGTAAACACGCTCGTTAAAGTGACTTGCAGCTGGGGTGTCAAAAACACATGTATCATAGTAATTGTTTTTGGCCTTGTGTGTTGGATGAGTAGAGCATCTGTGTTTAGATAACATAGATTTGTGATAGACTTAGGGGCCCTATCAAACATGCTAGGGATTCCTGCCCGGCTGTGGGAAAGATCAAAGCACAGTGCAAATCCCTGAGATACAGGCGAGACCAGCAGGTTTGGTGATGCTCTAGCATGGGCCAAGTCTCTGCAGTGCCTGTGTCCCTTCTTTTGTGCCCCTGCCTGAACGCTGCTTCGGGCTCCCAGGTGGTGAGGTAATGAGAACAAGCTTACTCTTTGCGTTTCATCTGTGGTTTTATGGTTGTTGCTGCATCTCCTGTGCCAGCTCACGTGGCAAATATAGTTTATTCCTTTTGAAAATTGAAAATTCTTGAAGGTAATCTATTGTTCAACGACATGATTTTATATAATGAACTACTTTTTCTTAGTTTATATGAAAACATTGATAAGAAATTAATAGATTTTCAAGGAGTTACCTGTGAATTTGTGTTATAGAGTGACTAAATGTTATCTCTATATAAAATTATGTACTATTCAATTTGATGATAAAAATTTTATATTTCAGAGATTCAGCTGAAGTGGTTGTGCATTCGGCTGATGCCTTTGCACCTGTGGCCTACCTTCATTTTTTAAAATTACACCTGGAGAATAAGGCAAGTAGGCTGCAAATGTTGTTTTCCTTTAAGGCTATATGCATGCTTTCTAGTTGTGTTGTTTTGTCACAATTTGGAGTGAACCTACATATTCCCATGTGGGTGTTGCATTCAATTAACAGTGTACATATTTAGTTGAATTTCAGAACTTATCCTTAGGAAAGACCGAACACAAATGTTTCCTTGTGTCAAGTGAATGAATGGAGGTAGGATATTTGTGGGGCATTTTTCATCTTGAAACCTCAAGGTGCTCAGCCAATGTGGTTCAGTCAAGCACATGTGTAACCTGTGTAGAACAGCTGCACTGTAGAACACAGCTGTATTAGGAAACTATATGAGCAGTATTGAATTGCTGGGAGGTGGCATCTCTTTTTGGTGTTTCTGATGTAAAGTGGAGGATTTAGAAACTTGCTAACCTGTAAGTGCTTGAGTTTTGAATATTCTGGGGTTTGGGTTTTCCCATATGAAAGATACATATAATGAAGGACTTTGAATCATGTGGAGATTAATCTTGATCAAAAATTTTAAAGGAATCATTATTAGTTCATTGGATTAATTCTATTGGCTTATGAGTCTATAGAAAGAGCAGAACAGGAATAGGAACTCTGATGGTTTAAATGTTGCAGGCTGTCATGTGAACAGAGCTAAGGTCAAAACAGAAAATATTTTTCTTTGTATTTGTCATCTCTTTTCTGTTTTTCATTTTATTATTTTACAATTAAAATGATTTTTTTTCCCTGAGCCTATACAAGTATTAGTATTTTGTTGAAGAGAGTGCCTCATGATCTTTCTTTTATTGTTGCAGTCATCTTTTTATAGCTCTTCCTTTGTCTTTCTGTACTTTGATGATAGAAGTGGAGAGATTGTAACAGAACATTATTATATTGGTATTTCACATTTCATGTCTCTTAAGCAACATTTCCTGCATGTCTTTCAGTAGATCATGCCTTCCCCTCTTCCTCCTGCCTTTTTTTTTTTAATTTTATTGTTCCAAACAGATAAAATACCTCAATGTTTTTCTTCCATGATGGCCTCATCTTGCCTTGGAAAGCAAATTGTATTTCATCCTGTCAACTTCTAGTTTTGGATTTCTTTCAAAAATAAAACATTAAATACTCGTGTGGGAGACTGTGAAAAGGATATCAACTAACTATGTGAAGCTAAACCAAATAGGCTGAATAAAGGAAAATTTGGAAATGTGGCATGGTGGGGAAGACTGATAATATATTAATATTTCTTTGGGGGCACTGACTTTATTGCTCATGGCAAACTTGATGCTAAAATGTACCATGCATCACTACAATGTGACAGGCTAGGGAAAATGAAAACCACAAAGCTTTACATAAATCAGGGAAAAAATTGTATTAAAATGCATAACATTTGATATAAGAATCAAGATTTTACTTTATCTGTTCAGTAGCTCTTTTCCCTCTTATGCAGATGTTTTAGATTTGGTTAAAGCTTCACAGTTTCAGGCAGTGTTGAAGTAAATCATATTTCCAATCCATTGTAGGCAAACCTGTCATACTTTGCAAGGGGTAAGGTTTGCAGCAGCTTGCCCTGCATTTTGGTTTATAAACTAATATATTGTATATTTAAAAGGAAAAGAGTCTAATTTTTGCAGTAGTTGTCTCATAAGGAAAAGCATTAATATCTTTTGGCTATAGGTTATTTTATGTCATGATAAAATAAGCTAAGTTTTTGAGGAGTTATAAATATGGAGAACCAGTGAGTCTTTCAGACCATAACTGGTAGCATCATTTAACTGCATAATGATAAAGACATGCCTTCAAGATTGATATGCCTGTAGTATTGTACTTTTGCTCACTATTTGGTGCTTATAAGCCTGCAGAAAAATGTAAGTATCAGTTAGTATTCAGCACTTAAAAGCCAGCCCTATAATAATAAAGTACTGCAGGAAAAAACTGCTTCAGGAGGAGAACTAATTTTAGTTTGAGGCTTTCAAGGGATTACTGAAAATTGGGAAAAACAGTACACCATTATGAACAATGTGTAAAAGTAACCACTTCTGTAAGCACTTTGTAGAAAATATTAATAGACTCCACAGTGAAGTGGAATTCTAATAAGTTTTATGGCATCAGTTTTGTTATCGTTTCTGCTGTGAGATAAACATATTTTTAACTGTATTGTATATTCATTTTATCTTTGTTATTTGCCACAGGTGTTAATTTTACATTCTTTGAATTTACTTTTAAAATAATTTTGCAATTATAGCTTGTGCACCTTAGTCTCTGCTGTCTTTCCTCCTCTATAATGCATTTTCTTTAGCTTAATCTCTTCATGTTTGACTACAAAGCCTGCCTAGAAATTTGGTTTAGATTGTTTCTGGCAGCAAAATGAGCCCTTGTGCCTAGGGGAACATACCATTGTACTCACTGTTCTGGTTTAATGTATTTCTGTGCATCTTCAAGATGTTTTTAGCATAGTAATTGAAGCTTTTTTTAAACACACCCACTTTTCTCTCATAAATAGTGATGCAGAGGAGGCTAAAGAGATAAATAAATATAATATTTTATTATTAAAAGTATTAAAAAATTTGGTGAACAATTTTTGTAGGCATTTTGCAAAATACATTAAGAATAAATAATAATGGTAATAAAACACTAATGCTCAAAATTTGGGAATGACTCTTTTACTTCAGGGTAAAAAACGAGGTCACCACCATAATGTAGATACCTAGTTTCATCAGTATTTTGCTTAGCCAAGACAGTCACTTCATACATTTAAAAGTTTTAATGGCAGACAATTTCTGAAGCATATTCTAGAATTGTTGAATTAGGTGTATTGGCTTTTGTCGTCAATAACAATCAAATTCTGAGTATTTTCAGTTACGAAAAATACAACTGTGAAAATTTTTTTTTACTTTGTCAGCACAAGAAACTTGCAAAAACTTTTATTTTGTGCTATATTCTGCTACTTTATTGTGTTGGCTTTGTAAAGGTCAGAAACAGAAATTAAAGCTGTTGGAGCTTCTGCTGATGGGAACATACTTCTGAGGACAGTAGTGAACATACTATCTGTTGTTCATGCTTTCAGATTTGCTCTTTCCCATATTTAATAGTGGATACTCTGTTTCCTAGTTCCAGGGAGTAGGAGTACACACACCTTAAACAATGTAAGCTGTGAAACTGCAGCCCCTTAAGTTTGAATAGTCCAGAATTAGAAGCAATCATGTAGTTTTCTTTCTATACTTTGCAGAAGAAAGGAGCCTGTTTGCCTATAAGAGATACAGGAATCATGCCTGCTGATGCTTTTTCTTGTAATAGACCATTGCATTATATTACCTATCATAAACTGATACTGCGTTTTCTTGTTTGTAAAAGATCTTGACCTTGTGGCTGGAACGCATGTCGAAAGTGCAAGCAGTTTGCCCCTGTTAAATGGCAGGAGATCTATTGTAGGTAGTTTTGGAGATGATTTTAAAAACACCTGCAGAGTTCTCTAACTTGTACATTTGCAAATTTAGAAAAGCTTTTAGGCAGGAATTTGTGTGCCATTTGTACTAAAGGCATACGATCTTGTAGGTTGTATGTGATTTGACATTGCAGCCTATTTCTGTCCAGTTCCTCACTAATTATTTTAGTTAATCTACATTTAGAACTTTAGCTGTAGAATTAGACTTCGTCAGTGATGTCAGGGAAAATAGGAAGGAATTTCAAGTTGGAAAACATGTTTTGTTGGTGGCATTGTGGGTAACATTTTTTGAATACTTTGTCATCGTTGAACAATACTTCTCCTAGGCAACCTTTAGTTTCCTTTCCACATCATAAGAATGTAGATAACCCTTGTAGTTTTGTTTTCAAAACTTGATAACAAATACCACAAAACTTTTTTGTGCACTGATTTATTTCAAACTCTAAGATAATAAATAAAGGATTTTCTTTCCTACTCTATTTGATTTCCAATTCAGTCCAGTTCTCTGAGGAAAGATAGTTTTTAGTTCTCTTTTCATAATGAAGATACTTTATTTGAAAGTATTTTGGACTAAAGGACTTTCTTTCCTATGAGTCTGTATATTGTACTTAATGCAGGATGCATGTGATCTCTGTCATTATATTTATTTCAAGGAGTTCTGTTATCAAGGTACATCACAAAGAATAAAGAGATTATCATAATCTTTTGTCTTCCGAGCTCCCTGCTCCACTCTATTCTCATTGCTGCTCAGTGGGAGAGTTATCAGTTTTAGAATTGTGTTGTGATAGGTTTTTATACCAGTTTCTGTAGCGGAGAATGTAAGCTTTTTAAAAAGGCAATCTGTTGTTTTCATAAAAGACCACTGCATGGAATTTCAGCTATATCAGTCAAAGTCCTAGCTCCAAGGCTTTTTCAACAGGAGAATTTGGATCTTGGAACACTTGTGCATTTGCTTAACTTCATTCTGAGCACACTTGCATCAATGACATGAGTTATGTGAATATAGTTAAGTGTATGCATGCATGCAGGCTCTGATCCAAAATTAGGTTGGTATCACAATGTACAGTGGGTGTGGGAGAAACTGTGTAACAAATGGGAAAATATATTGCTTCTGTGAAGTAACACAAAAATGTTATGTGATAAAATAGGTTCTGTAAGATTTAATTAAAATGTCATTACAGCAAGCTTGATTTTTTCTTTTTAAAGTGATGAGAATATTTTTCAGGGAAAGTTACTCTGTTTGTGGCAGTCTATAAGTTTTAGCTCCTTAGATTACTTTCTCTATTGGGAGGAATGGAAGACCAACGTTTATATGGATTTGAATATAGCTACTAAACAGAGTCTGGCAGCTATACTTAGGCTGGCATTGAGCCTGTTGTTCTTCAAGCGCCAGGTTCCACACCTAATACTTCTGCTGCAGATTGCACCTGTGCTGCTGTGGAAAGTGATTGATTATCAGTGTTTTTGGAGCCTTGTGGGAGTCAGCCTTCAGTGGGTCATTGTGATGTATCATAGGCTTTGAAATCAACAGACATCTCTATTTTTACAGACTTTTCATCTTGTAAGAGATTTCACATTTCACAATAATTGCCAAAAATTTTGCATCTGACCAGGTTTTTATGTATGTTTAGAAACGCAGATGTATAATTTTATTTATCTCTGTGAAGAAATATTGGTAGAAGCTAAATTATTTATAAAATACGGAGTTATTTAGGAAAAAGGGATGTGACTGTAGATGATATGAAAATTTCATGTGGCATCAGTTTGGGATATTTGTAACATTAAAAAATTACAAATCTACAGGAGAGTTCTCTATGTTTTGCCAAACAAGTTGTGATAGAGTCTGTGAGGCTCACTACATACCCATGAATTTTTTTATGAAGCACATCTTGCAGAAGTCATGTTTAAAAACATAGATGAAAGCATTTTAGCTGGTGGCATAAAAATGGAATAGGTGCTCTTTTCATGTTCACTTGCAAAGCATATAAATTTGGTCCTCCATGTTAGGGCATGGAGAGAAGTTACAGGTCTTTAATAGCAGCCTCAGAAGATATTTGTAGCTCTAGATCTCTTCAAAGGTGACTATGTAAAGCTTAATAAAAGTGAGTAAAAAACTGGCAAGCTGGAACATTTTCCTTTCCAGTTAACATTTTTTTTCTACTAATTTTTATGGCATCGTGAAGTTAAAATCCAGGTGATGTAAAAACAAAACCCAAAGCAGCAGTGTAGTGGCATCATTCACGTCGCCATGTCTGTGCATGCTGACTCAAGGGGTAGGACCAAGAGGTGCAAACTCTGCATGCATTACATTAGAACTCCCCTGAATGGCCTTGCTACAGCGCAAATTGATTGTTTCAGTGATTCGTAGATGTTACGAATTACTCAGTGAAAAGTAATTAATGTAGTAAAACAACAATTTTCAAGAAGCAAGTGGTAGCACTTCTAGCACTTGATGCTGCTACACTGTATGTTTCCGTGAAGTGCTATCTTGTTAGATAAAAAAATTAGAAACTTTTAAAATAATTCAATTTTTTGGGTTCTTGTAGCTTAAACCAGCTTAAGATCTTTATCAATTACAGTTTTGTGTTTCTTTATTTTTTAAGTCATACCTGAAGGCTTAGGGTTATCAGGCATCCCTCTGGGTAATGGCAAAATGGACCCACTGATGGCAGTAGTCAAAGCTGTAGTTCAATGAGTGGGAAATGGTACAGATGCTGCTGGATGTTGGTCTATTGTAATGTTGGAATGCGTGTCATGTTTGTGCTAAATTGCAGTTTTTGTCTGGGCTATTATGTTACATTTTCTTGACTTCTTTTAACCTCTGATGTACAATTGATTCATGTAAAGTAGATTATTGCCCTGACTTTTCATGTCTTTATTGGAGGAATGAATAAAATGAGGTCCAATCAAAGAACATCATCTCCTCTTAGAGAACAGATTTAGTGTTTACAGTGCTTGTAAAACTGCATGTGAGCTCTTTTAGAGTCAGCAGAAATGCATTTCCTCTCACACGTAATGACATTTTTGTAATTTAGCCTTTCCTTAAAATTTTCAAATGCACTGCTTTAACTTAACTGGATCGTTTTTGACTGCAGTGAAGTCAAATATTGACGCTAGAGTCGAATTATCACAGATTTCTGATGCATGCTATAGTTTTCTGCCTTTATTTTTCTGACTTTTTTGTGATTAATATGAAGAGAAAAATTTTAAATTGCAATAAGATATGATTTATTTTGCAAAAGAAAGAAAAAATACGGTATAATTAAATACAATAAAAATTACCTCACTTATATAATGTTAATATTCTTTTTTAATGATATTTTGCATGGAACACAAATATATCAGCTAAAAGAATATTGAGCAGTTTCTAATCCCTATTTAAGGATTACCAAAGGGTTCATATTTTGTCAACTTTTTATCTTGCTTTATTTGGATTTATTATAATTTTTGTGAATTTAGTGTTTAAGAAGCCTGCAGTAAGATGCATAGTTTAGACACTACTTGACATTTGGGATCTTTGGGAAGAAATTTAATTGATAGAATTACAGCATGGAATGGTGTTTGATTAGGGTTTCTAGGTAAATTCTGTCATAATTCAGATTGCTTTTACATAGACAAGTGGTATTACCCAAGCAAGTGATCCAAAAGTCAACATGCTCTGCAGATTAGTCTGATTGGGAAATCAGATGGAAGAGAGTTTCTGATTGCTCTAAAATTAAAAAGCAAACAAGAAAAACCCCACAAAAAGTGTATGCTGTAATTATGTGACTTGTTGAAATTGTAATGAGCAGAGAATTGTTGAAGACTGTTCAGTAATCATTCGGGCTGTGTATTTTGCTTTAAAGGGTATACCGTGTAGTTTTCTCTTCCTGGTCCTCAGAAAGCATTTGGGAAGAATGATTTTCCTTCCTTCTTGTCAAGAAATTACTTCAATGTATAGATCTTGGTAAATGCATTTTTGTATTAATTCATACCAAAGTGTTTGATGGAAAGGACAGTCTTTGTGAGATAATAGAAAGAGATTATTTTTTACATGGACTGCCTTCATTCATTGTTCCAAAAAGTTTAAAAACTTTCTTATTAATATTTTTCTCTATTTCAAGTATTTAATAACAATGTTAATTATAAAATTATTACTTTTGTGCTTTTGTTCCTTTGTTCACTTAGCTTATACTATTTTTTTGAAAACGTAATTGTCTTCTATATAATTGTGGAATACCATTTCTTCATAATAGTATTCTTTCTGTCTTTTTTCTTGGGTCTCATAATTTTTCATATCTACTGTCCTCAGTTACTAAGTCTGCTTTTTTCTTTCAATTGATGTGTAAACAATATGTTTTGCCAGTTCTGCAATCTAGTGGGAAATCCTAGTGCTATTCTTTCATGAACTGCTCTGTGTGCCTGTTGAGCTATAGTATTTTTTATACCTTAAGTATGTATTTGAATGATAAAGTGTGCTGATTTCATACTGCTTGGCATGCTGTTTACTTGCTTATTTTATAATGTTTGTCTCAAGCAGGAAGAATCTTCGGGTACTTTTGTGGTCAGTAGCTGTTCTTGTGACATAAGCTGCACTGATGACGATATTTTCCCTTCATCAGAAGAGTATGAACCACAGAAAAATATTCCAGTCATCTGGAAGACTTTGAAACATAACTCTTTGGATTTCAGTGAGTTTTGCACACTTTTAAAAAAGATTAGAAAAAACGATTGATTATTTCATGCCAGGTGGAATATGTTAATTACTATACGAGCACTCCTGAGAAAAATGTGCTTGACCTGTAGTTATTAGTCTGAAAAAAGAGATCCTACTGGAATGCGTTTTTCTGATCATAATCAATAGATCTGTAGCAGTGAAGCATTTCAAGGTAGTTTACAGGACCATAACACTTTTTTTTCTTTCTTTCTCTCCCTCTTCCTTTCCCTTTCCTCCTCATGGAAATACCACGACATTTCTGTTACACTACATACATAGATGGGTAAACTTCCTGAAAACTAAGTTTCACAGCTAACAGTGTTTGGCTATTGAATAGTATTTAGGTATTTCTCAAATATGGATAAGTGCCTGGTGGGCTTTAAAAA
Organism: Oriolus oriolus; assembly: GCA_013400235.1. Taxonomy (NCBI): domain Eukaryota; kingdom Metazoa; phylum Chordata; class Aves; order Passeriformes; family Corvidae; genus Oriolus; species Oriolus oriolus. The sequence continues at coordinate 76,045 of VXBT01010846.1, forward strand.
TGTCTAAACATGTTATACATTTGCAAAGATTATCAGAACCAGGTTAAGCCCCTAACTTGCGGTAAAATTTGGTATACAAGTTTGAAAATCTGTTTCTATGTCACTTGGATATTTTCAAAAATTTTAGTTTTTCAGTGTCACATCTTGTGCCGAGTCTGTAACCAAACAGGTTGAGAAATTGTAAAAGGTCAGCAAAAATGGAAAGGAGGAGAAAAAGTACTGAAATTCTCATCTAACATGCTACTTGCATGCATATTTTGTGAAGGCAGTGTTGGAGAAGGATTTGTCAAGTAGCATTTGGGAGCTTTGCTACCAGAACACTTACTTTTGTATCTGTATGTAAATATTTTTGAAGATGCTTTTACAGTTTGTGGTTTTCTCTTCTGTCGAAGTTCTTCTTTAAACAATTTAAAATGTATCCTTGGTTAATCTGAAACCTTTTGTTATTATAATCATAGTTCTGTTCTTCATTTCCCCTAGCTAAGACATCTGAAAATTCAGGAAAATCGCTGAGTGGTTACCAGTGGTTTTCAGGTATCACCGCCCGCTTCTTTCCATCAAAGGATAAAAATGCTCAAGATGCAGCACGGGAAGCATTTTCTTCTCTCAGAGGTGCTTTATTCAGTTAATATGCTGTCATTGATTGTGTTTTTAATATGGTCGTAAGGAAGAATTTGTATTTTCATGTGGTTTTATAACTTTAAATGTTGTGGTTGTTGGTTTGCCATCTCATTTTGCATTTGATTGGAGTCTTTGATATCAAGACTGCCAGCTTTAATATTTAACACATCATAATTTGACTGGCTTTGAAAACCCTGGAAAGCCAGGATAGTGTTCATATCACTGTAAAAACTATTTCCACAGTAGTTGCTAACTTTATAGCATTCTTGAAATATATACGCTGTGTGTGTATATGTATGCGTGCTTTAGATGCTGTCTACTTGCTAAAACACTTTTGTAGCCTCCATAATTTTAAATTAAGTTTTCTAGAAAGCTGTTGTACATTTTGGCATCTAGGATTAGGTCAGTAGCAGTAAATCTCATTTATATTCCTAATGTAAAGGCAAAATTGCTCTCTTGGGAATCCTGAAATCCAGGTTCCTTACAAGATTCTGACATATAAAATAAAATGTTCATGTTTTTGTTATGTGTCTTTTCATTCTAAAGTTTAAGTAGAGTATGTTTTTACAGGCTTCTTTTCATTCACAAAAATGGAAATAATTTTAAGTATCTACATGGGTAAACTCATATTCTTGTTTATTAATTTGCATGAGATATTGTCCTATCATATCTTATTTTTTTGCGTGTGCAGCTGAATATTCATGATTGAATATAGAATTATAAAGAAACCCTAGACTTACTTTCAGAAGCAAAGTTATACTTGGTAGAAGGTCATTAAGCTAGTTTTTGCTTGGTTGGAAATCAGCAAGGTGGAGATGATCAGACTTTTACTAAAAAAGGCAATAGATTTTAGTGTAAATCTGCACATAATCTATGAAGTGAAGCAAGAGGGTTGTTTGTGCAGTCTTTTATTTTTTCTCATTATATTTGAATGGAAGTTTGCTTGTATGAACATTATGTAATTTTGCCTTTGCATCTGCCAAAAAAGGTTGTGTCTGACTAGCACGGTAGCCTATTGCTTTCAGCAGATTACTTGCATTACCTGTATGATGGTAAGGAAAAAAACAAAGCAATTTTCTGATCCTTTGCAGAAAATGTCAGTTCTCATGTTTCTTTTAGTTATTCTCTTTTTGGAAGTGGGCGTGGAAACTGAATTAATTATGGTTCTGTCATGACAAAAGAAACAATTTGTTTCTGAGAACTTAATCTGCAAATGTGCACCAGGCTTTTTCTGAACGCATATTTAGAATCTGTATAAATTCTAAATATAGCAGTTCAGCTTCACTGAATGGAATAAGCACAGTACTTTTAAACTTTTTGCTGGGTTAACTGATTTAATCACCTCTAAAGTGAATGGGTGCTAAGAAAAGGATTTGGAAATGGAAATTTATTACTAGATGCTGTGAAGCATTCTGTAGAATGGATGGAATTCTATGAAGCCAAGAATGGGAGGGAATGAAGTATATTGCTGTTTATACATTTGTTTTCTTAAACTGTCATGTTAAACTTCTTTTTAGATATGATTGGAAGATGAAAAAGATTGCTATGCTTTATATAATATAAAGCAGCTCTGGTGTAGTTGTACCATGGCAGTTTCATAAGCTTGAAGGAAACCATGTGGATTTTTATTACATTAAAACTTAGTCTAAAGCTCTTAAATGCTAGTTCCTGTAGACAGTTTGGATGCTGTATTTTGTGGCTCTCAGCTAGGGATTCTGGATAATCCCTTAATAAAAAACAAACAAAAAAAACCCCAACAAGCCAAAAACCAACCAACCGACCAAAATCAATCAAAAAGTTGTGCTTCAGTCAATGTAATCTTTTGGGGCAGCTCTGCTTAAGTAAGGGTGAGTCTCACCTGCTCATATTCTAAAAATTATTACAAACCATGAATGGCTTGAAATTCAACAGAAAGGCTGTAAGGTTTCCCTGTATATCCAGGAGACATGTTATGAAAGTCCTCTCCCTGAAAAACAGAAGATGTTGTGAAGAGCCCAAGTGGTAGATTGCTAAGCCATTCATCTTGTATGCCTTTCTACTGGAGAGAGTACTTTGGGAGTCGATTTTATTTTGATTATAAACGGAGAAGGAGTTACTTCCAACTATTCCTCTAATTCATGCAGGGGAAAAAGGAATAGTACTTCTACTTAGGAGATTTTTTTTTAAGTAAAGGTAGAAATTATGAATTTACCTAAGTCACTGCCTTCAGCTCGCTTTGTGTCCACAAATTACAGTTAGTTTGTTGGCTCATATATTTTAAATTTAGAGTGGGGATGTTTGTGTGTGCAGAGGTATGTATCACTTGGTTGAGGGCTTTTTCCCCCTCCAGTATTTCATATAATGCTGCAGAACTTTTGACTGCAGACCTTTCTTCTTGACTAAAGTGATGTCTGGAAATTTGAAAATTGTCCTTATTTCCTCCTTAACTGAGGATGTAACGGCTGGTATTGACCTAGTGATTGCTATCAGGTAGCTTTCAAATACATTTCTATTTCCATACAGAATTGCCATTGCATGCTAATTTATCAGCTGCTGTTTCTGGACATGTATTGTGATTTCATAGAGGTTCTATGTCAACTGCTATATAACCTCTTATATCACATGTGCACACTTTCTTGTCTGTAAGTGAGAGCTCCCCTCTTCATATTGCCGTTGTTATTGGCAGTGTGACTAAGTAAAGCTGAGACATTTAGAACAAAATTCAGTATGACCAAAATAATCTTTATGAAAAGTATGCAAAATCCTGACCTGTCTTTAAAAGCACTGAAAAGTTTTATACAAAAACTATGTTTCTCACTAAGGCAACAACCTTCAGAGATTGTCTATATACCCTTGTACTTCTCAACTGGAAAACAAATATGTAAGTGTATACATGTACAAACTGTAACATTAAAGGGCATGATCCCCAAAATTACACTGAGAAGAGCTTTTACATGTCTTATTTAAATAAGGTCAGAGAGTACTGTCTTATTATATATGTTCTATATTCAGGGAAGATTTTGTCTTCATTTAGTTTCTATTGCTCATGAGCTACAAAAGAGACACACTGCAGACCTGATCACATACCTTGTTATGTGATTGACTATATAAGAGTGATACATTCTCTCGGAGTGCTGTAACTGGAATATTCTATGCATACACATTCAGATGATCTTGACTTCTCAGTATCTCTTCTTTAGCTGTCTGCTTGTGCTTTCCTCTGCTCTCATCTTTCCTTCATTTCTCCTGTGGCCACTTCTGTTTCCTGTTGTCTGTCTTACCATTTATAACTCTTTGTTTATGCAGAGATTGTTATTTCAGTGAGAGTTTTTAAAAACAGCTTAGACAAGCATCCCTCTGGAATAGCATATAAATATTTGATCTTTTTCTTGAAGACGGCTATTGTCCCTTCCAGTTCTGTATTTTTGTGACTCAAAGTCCTTTGTAGATTACTATCTGTCATAGAATGAGCACCCCACCCCGAGCTCCCCCCAAGATAATCAGACTTATGGATACAAGTAATTTGGACTGTAACATATCTACATGCGTGAATGCATGATGTGTTTTCATGGGGCAAGAATTCACTACTGCTCAGAGTGGATAAAATTTATTTTGTAGTCTGCTTCTGTATATATTTAGAGAAGTAACATAAGAAAGAATGTAATGAAAAAAATAGGTATTAAATGGGGAAAGGTAGTATATTGCAAAATCTTGAGTCACGTTTAGACAACAGGTTATTAGCAGTTTGTTTTACTGAACAAAACCAGGATAGCTATGCTGTCTTTCTACACACATTTAAAATGCTGTCTTTAACAGCTATATTTTTTTTTTATCCTGCAGCTAATTTGACTTCAGAGGGATTGAAACTGAAGGATATTATTTTGGTTCATCTATATATGAAGAGTATGAAAGATTTCAGTGTTATAAACTCAGTTTATGTGACAGAATTTGATTTGTGTCCACCAGCAAGGTAGGATTAGACTACTGCTATAGTATATTTATGATGCACTGTAATAGACTGAATTGTTGTTGCCATATGTGTGAAGCATCTTACCAAATGTTTGTGTCTCACAGAAGAAGACTTTTTCTGCCTTTTGGAGTATTAACATCACAGCTGCTCATGTCCAAAAGACTAGGGTTAGAAATTCCTGCTTTAATATATGCCATAAGGTTTACAAATGCCCCCCCATATGGACTTACAGAAGGATAATACATGGTTTGCAAGTCTTAGTTCTTTTTGACTTGATTGAACTGACAGCTGTTTGTATTGCTGGGATTTTATTTGCTTTTATTTTTTGTTTGCATCCCTTGACCTGCTGGCAGTGCTTCTCTGAATGCAGCCCAGGATATCATCAACCCTCTTTGCCACAAGGGCACATTGTTGGCTCATGTTCAAGTTGGTATCCATCAGGAACCTCCAGTCCTTCCCTGTAAAGCTGCTTTTGAGCCAGTGGGCCCACAGAATATACTGAACCAGGTGTAGGACTTGCAGCTTCTCTGTGCTGAACTTCATGAAGTTCCTGTGTGTGTGTTTCTTCATCCTGTCAATATCTATGTGGTTGGCAACTTGCCAAGGGTACACTGGCACATCATGCAGATTATGAATTAAGATTTTGAACAGGAGTGGACCCAGTATAGGCTCCTGGTTGTTCACCTGTGAGACTTCGTGCCACTGATCCCACCCACTGGCCAGCTGTTCCGCTGGTTTTTACTCCACCTCACTCTCTGCTCATCCAGCCCATACATCAACAACTTCTCTATGAGTGTGTTACAGGAGAAAGTGTCAAAAGCATTACTGAAGCCTTACTACCAATATTAAGTCTTCCTAAAAGTGATGAGGTCTGGAACCTTCTAGGTCTTTGTGACAAGTATAACTCACCTTGTTCTATTTATTTTGTTAAATACAAAAGCAAAATTGTTATCTGAGAAGTTGCTTGAGATTCACATAATGAGATACTGACAGTTATTTCAAAACTGTATCAGTACATATTTAGGCTGTTTCTTTTCTTCCCTTGCCTATATGCACTTGGCTCTGGTTGAAGACAAATACTGGATTAGATAGATCTTTGGCTCAATCCAGTGTGGTTGTTCATCATGTTTTGTGTTTCCCTCAGATAATCACAGATAATGGATAGCTACCCTTACATGTTCAGTAAGAATTCAAGTATGAAAGCAATTAGACTGGTAATAACACTTTTATTCATAGAACCACAAAGCATAACTTTTTTCAATATCTGTTGTACAGAATCTTCTATGTTGCATCCAAGTCTACGTCTGATATAATAAAACTGCTTGGTGGTTTAGGCATGCCATATATAATTCGTGTGTTGTTTGGGTGTGATGGGTTTGTTTACCATTGGAAATTGGATAAAAAAACACCTAGCCCATGAAATTTTTATTTTTTAAAAAAGTCGTGTGTTAAAACTAATTTTCTGTTTGTATTTTGTATTGCCTTCATCAAAATGGCTTATTTCTTTTTACAGTAATTTGTGATTTCTTACAGTAATTTCTTATGCTTCTGAGATAATATGCTGAGAATGCAGAACTTATATAGCTTGAAAAATTTCACTTGAATCATAGGTTAATGCAGGTTGTAAGGCAGCTCTGAGGGTGATCTAGTCCAATCCTGCTCTGAAAGCAGGGTCAACCTTGCGGTCATACCTATTGTCTTCTTCATATTTTTAAAACCAACTGTTCAGCAATTTTCTAATGATAAATACTATATTTTATACTCTTATTGCAGACTATGAAGTGTAATAGAGGCATGTGAATATTGAGTATAGCAAGACAAATTGTTCAAAGACATTGGTAAGATAATCATAGACTGACATTCCACTACACTACCTCGGTGTCAGACCCAAAGAAAGCAGAGAGAAGCTTCTTTGAGATGGTGACTGTAGACCACAATAATTAAATCACAGAGGAATGGGAGTGTCAGCTGTGTGTGCCTTCAGAGGAGGGATCTAATCCCAGTTGTAAACTAAACAAAATTATTCTCCTCTCCTACATGTCTTAGGCTCTTTTTATAGTACTCAGCTTCTCCTGATTTATCTTTCATTTCTTATGCCTGCATGTTTTAGGCCTCCACGTTTGCATAGCCAACTACATAGCCTTCCATCAGTAAGATAACAAGGAGGAAAAAAATGAAAGTTGCAGGAAAATGGCTTTTTAGTATTATTTTTATGGACCAAACAGTTTTCAGAGCATCATGGAATATCCTGAGTAGGAAGGGACCCACAAAGGTCATCAAAATCTAGCTTGTGGCCCTGCGCAGGGCACCTTAAGAGTCACACCCTGTGCCTGAGAGCATTGTCCAAATTCTTCTTGGACTCTGTCAGGCTGGTGCTATGACCACTCCCCTGGGGAGCCTGTTCTAGTGCCCAAACACCCTCTGGGTGAATAAACTTTCCCTAATATCCAACCTAAACCTCCCCTGACACAACTTCAGCCCATTCCCTTGGGTCCTGTCTCTGGTCACCACAGAGAAGAGATCAATGCCTGCCCCTCCTCTTCTCACGAGGAACCTGTGACTGCAGTGAGGTGTCCCCTCAGTCTCCTCTTCAGGATGAACAGACCAAGTGACCTCAGCTGCTCCTCATACAGCTTCTCCTCAAGGCCATGCACCATCTTCACTGCCCTCCTTTGGATGCTCTCTAATGCTTTAAATCTTTCTTATACTGGGGCTCTCAGAACTGTCCCCAGCACCCGAGGTGAGGCTGCCCCAGTGCAGAGCAGAGCGGGACAATCCCCTCCCTTGCCTGGCTGGCGATGCTGTGCCTGATGCACCCCAGGACATGGTTGGTCCTCTTGGCTGCCAGGGCACTGCTGACTCATATTCAACTTGCCATTGACCAGGGTCCTCAGGCCCCTTTCCACAGCATTGTGTTTATGTTGCATATTTGTTTATGTTGCATTTTGTCCTGAAGAAAAATTATACAGCAGTTTGCATGGTTGCATCATTGCATTATGTACAGAGGCCTGGTTGTGGAAGTTCTCACAAGCAGTATGCTGGAAGCACTGACTCGGGTGTAGATCTGCAATAAATTTGCAAAATTGTCTTGAAAATTTACCAGCCCAAGCAGAAAATCCATTCATCCATGCTTATGATGATGGTAATGAGGAAAAACTACTATATTTACATGTGAGAGGTGGAGAGAAAAATAGTTTTCTTAGAAGAAATAAGCAAGATGAGAAGAATTTTATAAGGCTATGTTACATGATATGTAAAGAGAACAAGTAATTTTTTGTTGGATTCCTGCTGGGAGCTAAATTACTTTTTTATGCATGGACTGCAAATATAATTATTTTTCAGGCTTTGAAATGTTGATTTCCCCACACAGACCCTCAACCCCCCTGCTTTTTAACTGGCCACATGCAACACACGTCTGTCTGTTCATCAAGGCACTCAGTCTTCCTTGGAGGAAACAAAAGTGAACTTTATAAATGAATGCTTAAGTAGATTTTGAGTCCTGTCATATGTGTGTATCTGTCACGCAACTTAAAGTATAGCAGAAAAATATGCCAGTGTTACAGATAACCTGAGAGAAGGTTGTAAAAGAACTGTAAGCTGCTGCTTTTTAGAAAACTTTGACACTGTCTCTCTCAGCATCCTCATAGGCAAACTCAGGAAGTGTGGACTGGATAAGTGGACAGAGAGGTGGATTGAGAACTGCCTGAATGGCAGATCCCAGAGGTTCTTAATCAGTAGCACAGAGTCTAGTTGGAGACCTGTCACTAGCAGTGTGCCCCAAGGTTTGATATTGGGCCCAGTATTGTTTAATTTATTCATCAGTGCCTTGGATGAAGGTGCAGATCTCTCCTCAGCAAGTTCACTGGTAACACCAAGCTGGGAGGAGCGGCTGATACCCCAGAGCGCTGTGCAGCCCTGCAGAAGAACCTCTACAGGGTGGAGAGATGGGCAGAGAAGAACCTTCTGAAATTCAACAAAGGCAAATGCAGGGTCCTGCACCTGGGGAGGAATAACCCCAGGCACCAGTACAGGCTGGAGACTGAAGTGCTGGGAAGCAGCTCTACAAAAAAGGACCTGGGGGTGCTGGTGGACAAGAAGCTGTCTGTGAGCCAGCAGAGTCTTTGAAGAGATAACAGTGTTAATGCTAGCAGCTTATTGCAATACCCTAACTTTTGTTATATGATCCTGGCAAAATTTTCTGAGATAGTTTCCAGGTAAAAAACCCAGAAAATAAATGTCAAAAAGTTGGTGCAAGCAAACTTCTGTTTGAAAAAATAATTATCATGTGTTTTCAGAGTATGTGTGGAAACACTGTTACCCGATGGAGTGCTGTTTTGCATTGACTGCCTTGCACATAAGTATGACATGGCAACAGATGATGTAGTACATGATGAAAAGCTGGTCATGCATGTACAGAGCATTTCCCACTGGGCACCCGCCAGCATAGGACCTTACAGTCAGTCCATCAAGGTAGGAATTTTTGTTACTTCATGTGAAATATATCCCCCTCTACTGAAATGAATAGAGTTATAAAGTCACATTCTCTCTCTTCTGAATATGCAAAAGAAAATGTGTAAAAAAACCCCCAGCATTTTGAATTTATGTTTTTAAAACTTACAGGTGACGTAACTCTCATCAGTTACTCATTTTGTGATAATAAAACTGGTTAAATTATTCTTTTCAGAGAATCTCAAGAACAGCATACTTCTGTTGTATATTATAATTAGACAAAAAACCTGTCATACATATACTTTTATAATCTGCCTAGAATATAAACAATTTAGAAACAGCTGAGGGTATTTCAGTTTCCTTGTTAAAGCTCAAACTTTTTTATAGGTAGAGTCCATCCTAAAATGCTTAATTTAAGACTTAATTAAATCCTTTTTTGAGGCTTGTGGTGCTGCTTAACCATTTAAAAGAGCACCAAGGTTGAAGACCTATTCTACCTTCCAAAATAATAACAAACTGAACAGAATATTACATACTATTTAGAATTATGTGCAGGAGGCAGTAAAGTGTCCTGTAAAAGTGGTCCAAAACTGCATTAAAATATTTCTCCTAATATTTTATTTTTTTGTCCTGCTAGTACCATTCTGTCAGTTGGTGAACTGTCTCAACCTTTTCTATTGCAAAAAATATATGCCTATCTTACCAATACTCTTCTCGTGTAGTACATTGTCCAATGTTGTGCAGACTGATTTAAGCAAGATGTTATGACATCTATTTAAATTTCCTGAAATTTTCTTGAGTCTGCAAACCTAGTATATTGGCCATGCAATTGTACTTTGTTTTGTCTTTGTACTATTATACAGAAAATTTCAGGAACAGTATTTTTCTTCAGAAGCTCATGTGGAATCTGTTTTATTTTCAGGAAGAAATGTTGGTAGATTACTATATGAATCTTGTTGTTTCAGGAGAGTGGGTTTTAATCATCTCTCCATATCCATATTTCTTGAGAAAGCAGAAAGTTGGTTTATTGAACTTTATTCCATTCCATCTTACACTTTAATAGTCGTAATTGTATCGTATGATGCATAATCTTTCAAAGATTAAAATTAATAAGCTTTGTATCTTTGTTATTTGGAGAAACTTCTCTAACATTGCAACTAATCTCTATATCCTGGAACTGGCATCAACTAAATTCAGAAAAGGGTGTCAACTGAAAATTGCTTCAGTAACCCAGTGAAAAATCTCATGCTGCAAATGTCAATAAGCAGGTACTGCCAGATCTTCTGGCGGTATGGGACAGTCCGCATACCCAAGGAAAAGTTCATATCTCTTCAAATATAGTGTAACCAGTAACACTGGTCAGAAATTCAAACATTAAGGAAAATTTTTCACTGGTGTGTTTTGTTTTGCTTTGTTTTCTTTTACCCCCAAGAGAACATTTTAGTTAAGCAACATTATTTTCCCTTACTGTGTAAAATCAGTATTTTTACTTTTAAAAACTGCCACAGGAGTAAAGTAACATTAATGAAAAGCTGTACCTACAGGATCACTCACTTGTCCACTTGTCCTTTATGGCTATGTTCTGTCTCTGGCCCACCAACACCTTTAGGGGGAATTGGTAGTATACATGGCAGCAATATTTTTTTTTTCCTTTGCCAGATTTTGCCTTACTACTACCAACAATATATTTCATCTGAGTATCAATATTTAACATTCTGGTTTTGTCTTGCTAAGAATCTTTGACTTTTGGTAACATATTTCTATTCTGCAGAGCTTGATACAGTACATGTCAATACACTAGAACAAATAAATATTTTGGTAAATGTTTTTTAATATCTAAATATATTTTCTTTCTAAAATAGCATATAAAGCATATAACCTATAAAACCTTTTCATAAGAAGACATCATAGAGGAGTGTATAAGCACATAAACAAAGTATTTGAGTTTGAAATTTTATTAATGGAAGATATGGATTTTGTATCTTCTTAAACATGAATTTTCCAAAATTAAAATCTTTATGAGTTTTCAGAACTTCCTAAGGCTACGTATGGACAGGTATTAAGCTCTTAAGGTTACCAGCAGAAGTAAGCACTTCAGTATATTTTAGGAATGGAATATATTTTCCAGAATAAATAAGGAAGGAACAAAAGTGGGGTTTTAATCTTTGTAGTCAACAAAATTTTTTTGAAATGATACAAATTTTATGATGAGGAAATGTTTATTAGTCTTTTATGATTGAGGAGCAGAAGCCTAATGATCTTAAAACAGTAAATGTTTATTATCCTTATGTTGTATATAGAGTTTGTTTATTTTTTCCTTGACAACAATTAGACAATTAAATTTTTGTCTTTTCAATCCAATATGAAGTTTAGTGGACACTGGGGAGTCATCATGTATTTTTGCACAGTGTTTTTGCTGAGTTCAGAATAGACCATA
>VXBT01010846.1:92500-230761 GCA_013400235.1 Oriolus oriolus
TTCCCTGGTTTAAAGTCATGATTCAAAAGTGGTGGACAAAAAAAGACATTAACTTCAGTGTGGTTAGAGTGAGGATGTCCTTGCTCTCTGGATTGTTTTTTGCGTATATGCAGCATGTCTGTAAAGTGGGAGATTTGCCCATCTCCCATGTGCCCAGGTAAGGGTGCCTATATTTCAATTCTTTTGCTTCTTAAAAAAGTGCTCTAGCATTTGCATAAGGTAGCAAATTCATCTTTTTTCTTCAAATGTAGTTTAAAGGAGCAACTCTTTGGGTTTTCTTTCAAAGACATGATACAAACATGGCAATTTCTTCAGTCCTAGACTGTGACTTTACATCTGACTTAGGGTCTGTCTATCAGACCAGAATTTGACTCTAAGACAACATGGTATTTCATTCTTCTAGCTGTCTAGTTTAGAAAGCTATCCATTCACTGTGGTTACTGTTGTGAATCCCAGGTAAGTTTCTATCCTAACTGTGAATTTGACACCAAGTGAGAGTAGTTTAAAAGCTTACTTTGTGGATCTGTAAGAATTTTTTAGTTGCTTAATAGTAAATAACATTTTTAAAATAATCTCAGAAAGCATTTTTCTTTATCTAAGAGAAAGAAGCCTTAATGCTTTTTTGGTTTGGGTTTCTACCTTTTTCTGTCAGCTTTCAAGCCTTACTATATGTTCCACATAAGCAACCTTATGTTTACTGATAAACCAAACTATTTTTCAATATGTTGATAAAACTTTAAGCCTGTGATTACAGCTTAATTATTGGCAAATATGAATGTTTTCCCAATAATGACACATGTAAAGGCTGATGGCCTGCCATTTAGCAGTCTTACAGAAATGTGTTATTATTGTACTAAGTCTGTGAGCAGTTATGTGTGAATTTACTACTGTATGTGGGAGGAATCCCATTGAGTTCTGCTCATATACTTAAATTCTGTGTATAAGATTTTAATTTATGAGTGTAAAGCTTGTAACATTGATATTAATGGAAAATCTGCCCAGGATTTAGTAGTGAATATGAATCATATGTTGCTTGATTACTATGAGCAGCCCATTCGAGGTAACTGTTTGTTCCCTTGGTTAGAGGTAAATATCCTACTTTCCAAGCAACTGAACGTGGGCTATGCATAACTGAGAGTGTGCTGGCAGTCATTTTTCCAGTTCTCCTAACCATTGCCTTGATTTTTCTAGGCACAGTCCCTTGGTATCTGAAGGGTTATATTTAAATAAAAATACTATCTTCCTACTTATCCTTTCTTGTGAACAACCTTTTTTTTAACCTAGCCCCATCATGTCCAAAGGAATGCTTTGTGGTTTTGAAAATTGCTTAGTGTGAAAAGGAAGACCCTCTTTCCAGTTATTTCTGTAATCAAAGGGTTCATAGTTTTCTAAGTCATATTAAACCAATTGCAAGACAAGAAAATGCTCAGCATAGTGTTTTGAAGTCCAGATGAATCTCTTCAGGCACATATCATGTCAGTGGTTTGATTTTCCTAGTGGTACACTAACCTTGTACCACTCTCATTGACATGCTCATTCTGGTACCTTCTACCCAAATGAAAAAATTTTAGTGTAGCATCAACAGTGTAGTAGTAACCATGACTAATCTTTTCATTTGAACACTCTCGTAAACTTTGGACAAATAAGCAACTGACGCTTTTCTTTCATGATGTCCCAAAAAGTGGATATCATAATTTAAACCTGTAAGCCTCACTGCTCTCTTCTTGCCGCTCCCATTGTTGCCAGGGAGTTCATCCGTTGTCTTGGATGTACTGTCCTTCTGCTCCAATCAGAAGATTTATTTCCTCGTTTCTTTAAGAGGAGCTGATGCCAAAAATTAGTTTAAAATTTTGTTTTAAGGTGAAAAGAATAAAAAGGGAAGCAACTGTTTAAAAAAATAACCATAGCAATAAATAATCCGAGTTTTATTTGAGATGTCTTATTCTACATTGAATGTCTTACTCAAATTCTCTTTTGGTTGCCTTGCTCTACAAGCTTAGCAGCCTAAACAAGGTAATCAGTTCTGTTCTTGGCAGAGACAAGTGTTTCCGACCTAAGAAACACAGGAATAATTATTGGTAGGAAGAGAACGAGATCATTTTTTTTTATTGCTTTCTTTAAAAAAAGATATTTTTAAGCTGTTTCCAGTGCTATTGTTTCATATGACAAATGCCAGGAGATGACCAGTATCATAAAAGCTTAGGTTTAAAAATGTTATAATAGACCAAATTACACCTTCAGCTCTTATACTGACTGTCTTAGATTCGGCTTTGTAATAACCAGCAATAAATGCCACAATCAAAAACTGTCACTGAGAGAAGTGCTTTAGATTCAATGTCCAAGTAGTGGTTAAGCCAGAAACAGCAAAAGACACGGCTGGGATCATAAGCCATGAAGACTGCATAACTGAGTCTGACACTACTCTAAAAAAGAAGTTTTCCACAGAGAACAAGAGACTTCTCCACAGATTCCATAGCAGAATTGACCAACAGCCTCATAGTATTCTGCAGTGCCTCTGTAGAAGCACTACAGTAGTCTGTATGCCCATATGCCACCTCATGATGGGATGTGCTTGAAGCTTTAAAAGAAAAGGACCAAAATTTTGAAAAATTGAAATACATATCTCTGTTTTCCCATTAGAACAACTACGTTGTCACTATTCTCAACTGCACCAGATTTTATATAACAATAAATATGAATATAGCCTCACAAGTAACCAACCTTTTAATTGGCTGCCTTGAAAAAGAGTTTCTAAGTAATTATACCATGATATCATGGCATATCTGACATACACAGATGCAAAATTTATCTTGACTAGACACTTAGATTCCTTTATTGATTTCCACCACAAATTCAGTAATTATCAACTTTCTGCCAAGCCATCTTTGGAATGTTTCTACATAAAGATTACTTTCCTAGATGTTATCATCAGTTACTTGACTGTCACCTAAAAACTTCAATATGTATAGAAAAACCATGAGTCCACCTATTTCCATAAAATACAAATCTGTGCCAAACTGTTAAAAGATGCAATATACAATTAGACCCTTATATAAAACATTTGTTCTAAGCGGAACACGTGACATGCTTGTCTCATTCATCTAAAAGGAGTTTTTAATCAGTAGAACCTCTCCTGTGAAAAGAGCCACACAAATACAGTATTAGGAAGTAAATCATTTGCTGCCACCATCCATCAATGGAATTTTCAGGCCATCATTACACATTTTTCTGTAACAGAAAAAAGATCCTACTTTGGAAAAAAAAATCTTCCTGGAAAAATCTTCTCAGAACCATCCACCCTGATGTTCAAACATACCTCTCTTGCCTTGCTTAGCTTCTCAGTAGAAGCAAGTGTTGTGCAACACCAAATAAGCTTAATGGATCAAGAGTGTGTCTGAGCATGGAATGAAAAACTTGCCAAGGCATCTCTAAAGTAAGTAATCCCTACAACAGACCTGTTAAATGTCTTTGTATTCTATACCAGCTCTTCCGGGATTGTACTATATTGCAATGATAACTTTGCAAGTGAAACTGAGCCACCAGTATGCTCCAGATTGAATGGTACAGGAAGTCTTTAGAGAACAAAAAATTACCCAGGTAAACATTTCTAATAAAACAATCATTCTGTAATCCCTCTGTATTGATTCTTAAGGAAAACTCACAAAAGTATCTTCGGAAGGTGATAATAAGGACTCAAATTTGTAATTCTACTCTGATTTTGAAAAAGTAATTCTACTGAAGACATGCTGTTGTTGACACTGTAATCTTTCTTAACTTCCATATGCTTTAGAGGCTATAACCTACCTGTTTCAGTGTCTCTTCTAAGTAGTATCTTCTCTTTTTCCTCCTTTCCCTCCTCTCCTGAAATGTCCTCTCCTCCATAGTTTTCATTATTCTTATAAATATAGTGCAGTTGATACCTTGGTAGGTCTACTCACCTTGTATTTAGCTTCAAAAGCTGTTGCATTTTTTCAGATCAGTCACCCACATTATTTCCTGTCAACATGCCCATTATTCATAATTTTTCATGTTCTGCTTCACTATGTTTTATGAGAACGGTGCTAGTTGGAGTTCAGACATCTTTTTTAAGATTATGTATTCACTACTGGCAAATTTATTTGAGTCCACTACATTATCTTGGCATTTTGGCACCACAGTTCTTTCCATCCCCCATCTCAGTTTGTTTTCGTTTGTGAATTTGATGCATGAGAGCCTGAGGGTTGAGCTCAGTAACTGAAACATTGTCTCTTTCTCTAGAGGTTCAGTTATGTGATTATTGTGACAGGTTTGAAGTGCTCATGTTCCTTCCCTTTGAATTCTTACTAGGTTAACTGTTTGTGAGCCATGCCATGCCCTAGACAATTCATGCCTAGATATTTTTGAATGTATACAGAAACAATGTCTTGGTTCTTTGTGTAGCTGATATTTCAGCTGACTTAGGTTTGCCCAAATTACACTTGTAAGGATGCCTTGTATTGCTGTGTACCTGCTGGGACACTCACATGGACCAACCCTTCTTTCCTTCTCACTTGTTTCCTACAGCATCCATATGCTTGTTTGTTCATAATAGATACTTTCTACAGTAATCCAGTTTTATGGTTATATGAGAAGGTATTCAAGACTTCCTAGATGATTCAAGTCATTAATTTAGTAATTTCTGTACCTTTACTTCTCTGGAGAAATTCTCTTTTACTGAGACAACAACATCTCCAGATAAGCATAGCTTTATTTTTATTGCAGTACTGAAAGTAAATTCAAGGTGAACTGATTGTGATAAATTGGTCTCTCCATATCATTGCACAGTGAAATACTATTGAACCTCAAAAATATGTCAAACTTTTTTTTTCCCAACCAAGTTTTGGTCTGTATTCTGTCATCTATTTTAAATGTGAAGCCTCATTGCTTTCAGCTGTTATTTTTGCTGCTGAAACCACAGTCTGTTGAGTTGGGGAATTGAAGCACTGTGCTCTTCAGACTGTTCCCCTTCTTGAACTGCTTCAGTGCAAATAAACCACATGGGATCTATCTCCCTCAGGCAGTGCAAGCAAACAGGGTGGTTGTCTTGAAAGTGGGGGTTTTTTTCCATGGGTCTTGATGAGATCACCTACCCTTTAGCTGCTTTCCCAGTTCCCCACCCTTTCTTTTTGAACCCAAGGTATCACAAATAATTTTCATCCTTCTATTTCTTTTGACTAAGCTTCCTTTCACCATCATAAAGACGTGGAAAACATCATTCTTTTAAGCCAGCATTATCATATGCTCTCTGTTGTTGGAGAGGCACAGTTTTCAGCTCAACTCTAGGTAATGTTTCAGGGATTGAACACATTTTATCCCTGAGTTCAATTGTACTGTTTCTCACCACAAACTCTCTCAACCTAACAAAAAAAGCCAGCCTTGAAATCCTGTGAGAGAATTCTGTTTCAGAACATTCTCTTAGTAGCTCTTTGTAATGAGACAGGACAACATTTTCAAACCAAGGAAAAATCTCTTAGTCAACCTGGCTGTTGCATTTTAGGGCAGTTTAAAATGGAAAAGCCAAATTTACATGCATGCCTATGCCCAGATTCTCACTTGTCTTAGGCTTAAAGAGTCCAGGATTTGATATTTCTGCACCACAAAACAATTTTTGACATCCCTTTCTTTTCATTTGTTTGTTTTAAAGGCGAACCAAAGTCTTTTCAAAGGTTTATATGTTTTTCCTCCATGGTTATTACTTGTTTGAAATTATTTTCTGGTTATCTTCCATTGTACCTCCAAATTATAATTGTATTTATATTCTGAATTTGTGGTGGCTTACTCATACAGATTCTGGCATGTTAATTTCTGAAAGCATGTTATATATTGTATATTGTCATGCATTGCTTCTTGAAACACTCTTTCAGTAAGCACACTGAGCTAATGTTGAGTGGTTTGGTATTTTGCAGTTACAATCCAGACAGGGTTAAAAATAAGAGCTTTAGCTCCAAAGTTCTGATCAAGTTTGTGTTGTATAATTAGATATTTTTAGAGAAAGTTCCGTATCCACTGTCTCCTAGGTAAGATTTTTTTTTAGTGTACAGTTTTAGTGACCTGTTTCTTCTCTTTTCAGTTAGAGCTTTATATTAGTGTTGAATTAATTTTCCCCTAAATACCCTAAAAACTGTTTGAGAGTTGTTTTGTGGTACTTGGGGATGAGAAGTATGACTTGTTTGTATTAGGCAGCAAAATTTTTTTTTCTAAATTTTTTTTATATTTCTTTAGCTGTGACTTTTTGCACTTATATTTGTTAAGAAAGGTTAGAGGGCTTTTTGTACTGCTGTGCTGTATTTCCTTCCTTCCTTCCTTCCTTCCTTCCTTTCCTCCATCCATCCATCCATCCATCCATCCATCCATCCATTTTATTCCCTCATTTGAGTAATTTGAGAGTTCTTATGTTAGAAGCTGGCTATTTTCCTTAAAGTCAAAAGCTCTGTATTGTAAGGCCTCTGTTACATTGGAATGCATTTTGATGTCTCCAGACATTTGAAATGAATTAGTAGCAAAAAGAAGTATGTGTACATATATGAGTGGATATTGCAAATAGTTCCAGTTTAGGTAAACATCTTGATTATTAAATATTGCAGTTTCTAATATTTTATTTGTGTTCAGTTTTATTTGTGTTCAGTTTTTCAAATTGCTTTAAGAATGTTCCTATATAGTTATGTTAAAGCCTAATTAATTTCTGTGAAAAGATTTTTTATAATTCCTCACAAGGATGGCTTACATAGTGCATCTATAAATCCTGTAAAATTTTGGAATTGCATGATATTAAATTTGTATCTGTCATTCCTGTGTTTCTGGTAATTATTTTCAAGCCGTCCAGTAAATATCATTAAAACTTGAGATACTAAATGAAAAACGTTGTTTAATTTTGCAGGAAATATTTTATAAATACTTGCAAAAGAGAATAATAATCTTGAAGCAATTGTTCACAAATAGTATTGATAGAAGGTCATTATACTTACATGAAAGAAAAAGAAGTACAAAAAGGTACTGCACAATTAGAATATTCTTTAAATGCCAGTCCTGATCTCTTGATTCTACTTTATGAAATACTGCAATATACTGTAATGATTTTTTAAAAAATGTTGCTTGATAATACTCTCCATCTTTTTTTTTTTTAATGTCTAATGTCTTACTGAGGAAGGGTGGGATAATCACTGGCATATCTGTAGAGACATCACAATTTTTAAGATAGAATTTTAATGCTAATCTGAATCCAAATCTAAAAGTTGAACTGGGTTACCCACATGCATAACTTTTAATTTAATGTTTATTCCTAGTATATATGCCAAGAGTTGTATATAACTTTCATTTGTACATACTTAACACAATCCAAAATAATCAATATATGTAGATAATATATGTGAGATCACTGCTGTCTCCATTATATTTCTGCTTCGTGTTCCTCTTAATTCACCATGGACCTGTAATTGTAGTACTGTGCAGTCCCATCATTTATAAATTATTCCATCAAAGAAGTACCAGTAATACTAATCATGTAAATGCCAGCAATTGCTACTTGTGCTGGATGCACTGATGTTGGTAGTATATCTAGGGCTAAATACTTGCATTGGAGCATACTCATATTGTAGTCAGTGGGATTTTTCTCTTAACTTTGGTTGGAAGAGGGGCTGGCAAAAGTGCAAAAGTGAAGGAGAGAATGAAATGGAAAAGAGCAAGGAATAAAATTAAGAGAGAGAAGGTTGAAAAGAAAAGGAATTTGTAAACTACATCAAATAAGTAGATACTGAAAAGGTTAAAAAAGGTTTATGGGTTGAAAAGGGAATGTTGGCAAAGGTCGGTTAAGAAGAGGTTAGCTGTAGAATCATAAACAAAAAAAGAAATGGAGGAAAAAAAAAGGACAAGCTAAAATGAGTCAGACAGAAAGTAGGCAAAGTGCAGAGAAATGAAGAGAGAGAAGGAAATTCATCCTGCTGCAGATAGTTTCTTCTGTCACTCACAGATAAGTATTGCCTCTAGAAAGGTCAGTTCAGGCATAGCCAAATGACAGAAGTGATAGGGGAGAACCACATCATCTGATGTAAGGTGAAAAAAATAGGGCTCAAGAAGTCATTTTTATTTTTGATAGGGCAATGTTTACTTTGACAGATCAATGAATTCCCCCTTAAAATATTTGGGGAATTCTGGTGAATATGGCTAAACTTTTTTTTAATCTTTTCATTTCTGAAGTCAAATTTCTCACACCTAAATGCATGGTATAGCATATTCTTGTGTGGACAGAATGTTGAAGCCTTAGAAAGAAACTGATCTTGAAAGAGGTACTGAATAGCAGGAACATACTTTAAGAAATTAGGTAACGTAATTAAGAAAATGGTTTGTGAAGTCTTAACTTATTTGAAAACTCTTGTTTGAGAAACAGATCACATCTTTCTATAAAGAAAACGCAGCATTGTCTTGTTCCAGTGATGTCCCCAACTTTAGTATTGTGGCTACAACACAACTGCTGTTTAAGTTTCTTTTTTCTAAATTTATGCTTCCTTTCATCCTGTAATTGAGTGTTAGGAATTTAGGGTCTGTAGGTTTTTATAAAAATTAGTAGTGCTGACAGTAACAACAGGAAAAACAACCAAGTGCCAAATTATGTATAAAGCTTCAGGATTTCATTTTCATGGTCATTAAAGTTGCCATATATATTTAATCCAGTAGACGATGTTATAAGCAAGATGAATATTTATCTCATGTTGCAGCATATTCCTTGCATAATTGACAGAGTAGTTAGTGAATCCTGTAGACCAGTTTGGTTTTCTCTTTCTGTATTTATTAGTCACGAGGTAATGTTGCATTTATAGTTAATTTCCTTTTACTTGAACTCAACTGTTTTACAGGATAATTTCAGATGATATTAACAAATAGAAAGGGCACGACAGAGAGAAAAGAAAGCAGCATGATAAACGTTGTGACCTTCTAGTGAGAAACAGTATGGCATGCATAAAGGACTGCAGCATTAAATGGACAAGGGGGGAGAAGGAAGTGGGTAATTATTTGTAGCAGTGCTTTTACTGTTGTTGGAATGAGACAGACTAACAGTGGCAGCAGTCATTTTGCTGAATCAAAGTCCATGTTAGTCGCATTATACACTGCCACAAAAGGTTGTTAAGGCTGGTATTAGCATGTACCACTGAGGACATTGGAAGGACTCGATCTGTCACACTAAATCGCCTTCTTGCCCTCAACCATTGAAGTCTCCAGCTCCTCTGACATGTTCTTTCATTAATGGCCTGGCCTTGACAACTGATCCTAATTGCCTCTGAACCGCACTTCATGTATTATTGGTGTCTGCCTGCCCTGGTTCATGTCAACAAGCCACAGCATGCGCAGGGTGTGCCCGGTGCCTTTTGCTGAAATGATGCTCACATAGTCGTTTACCTCTCAGGGTCTGGGTCTCGCTGGGAATGAAGTATAAAGCTAAAGATCTTCCTGTCTCTTCTTAGTAATACTTTAATGTGGACCTGTGCTATGTACTTATTAGGCATGTATGAAGGCTCAGTATAGCATCAGGCCAATTATGCAAGATTCCATTAAAGCGGAGACTGTAAATGTAAAACAAAACTTGCCTGCATTTTGTTTACTGAGTGTTTGTTTATTCCTTCTGAAAAGCTTATTGAACTGGAATGTATAGCTTACACTACATTTTTCATAAATAAAGAATTCTGGTTTTATTTGAAGTAATAGTATAGAAGAAATATCCATAATATTGACAGAGTTCCTGTTGATTGAAATGTTCTGACTATAGAAATAGATAGGAAAAGGATCCTGTTAGTTGAGATGTTAAAATAAGGAAAATTAGGCAAAAAATATTTAGAAATCTGAATGTTCTTCTATTTTCCATGAAACAGTTTCATAAATATGTTTGTTAATATTTCTGAGAATGTTTTCAGACATACATTTTATTTCGTAAAGCAGCAATACATTGCTTTTCCTCATTCTAAACTCTTAATTTTCAGTCTTTAAGATTGTCAAAAATGTATAGATTTTAATTCTACTTCTGCAGTATGCAGTGTCTTTTTACTGTGAAGTTTTATTTTTATATCTGTAGTAACATATCTGCCTGCCCAAAAAATTTAATTGTTTTAAGCGTGGCTATGATTTAAGACTTTTATTTTTTTATAAGATTTTCTATGATTATCTCAGTCATCAAGAACAGTGAATAATTTGAATGGAGAGCTTTTTAAGCATGCAAGTTCTACCAGTGATAATAAAAAATAAATCACAGAAGCTCTTTGGTGCTAGGTATCATTTAGCCTAATCTAGACAGTGACATTTGGGCCACTAACAGCATAATCATAGTTATTGCTACAAATTGCTCCATGTTTGAGTTTTAATGTTATAAGTAAATTATGCCACAGGATAAAATATATTCTTCTTTGGGAATTAAAATGTTTATTTCAGCAATGTGGATATGGAATACTAGGAGAAGGCAAATTTCTTTCATGTGGTAATACTGCCACCTTCTGAGCCAGTGGAGAATGATTCAGAGATGCAGCAGTTTTCTGCCTTGGGGACTTTGTGAAGAATGTGCTGCGGGTTGGTGGTTTGCTTTGAGTCAGCAGTGTAAGGTCCCAAAGAGAAAAGTGCTCAAGACCGGAGATTGCCTGAAACCTATAGCTAAAATTGTTTCAAAATCCACTCTGAGAGGCAGTTTGACTTTCCTTGGAGATTGCACTCCTACTGTGAAAGTCTGGCAGACTAGAAGAAATAGGAAGAAGAATCTATGATGAAACTTTTGATAAAAATGCTTTTCTAAAGAAAAAGCCATTGAAGTCCAAAACCAAGAATCATTCTTATTCCCTATACTTTGTCAAAAGACTGATCCTGAGTTAATTCTGATGCAAGAATGACATAGAAAGTTCAGCAGTTTTAGGACAGAGGTGGCCACAGCTGGGATTAGAAGATGAAGGGGATTGTGGATGTTCTTTCACCATCATTCATTCAGACAACGTGCCCTTCAGCAGAACAGCAAGCCCTTCTGATTTTCTCGAATTAGGAAGATTAGCATGAAGCGCATAATGCAGGATGATGGAATTTGTCATAATTTGCATTGTCCTGGAAAGATTCAGTTTGATAGAGCGATGCATCTCAGAGCATGTCATGTCCCACGGGCAGGTCATGGAGGAAACTCGGCAGAAATAATTTCACGATATGTGCATCAGTTGTAAATGCCTCATAACCAATTTGTCAAAAAGAAAAAAAAAAGAAAAGAAAAAAAAGTGGAGGTCAGGAGAGTTGAAGGAGGTGGGCAATTGCCCAAACACATGTGGAAGTTGTATATAACAGTAAATTAGACTTGTGTCATTTTGGAGTAAGACATGATTACATGCAAGTAATGAACACTGACTAGATACTTGCCAAGTTACTGGTACGATTTTTTTTCTGCAGTATATAAGAAAGGTAGATCTTTCACCAATTGCATTGTGAAGTTTATTTATGAATATTCCTTACAGAAATTATCAGACACAAGAGCTTCAGGATCAGTTTTCTGAGCGATTGCTTCTGACCTTGATAATGTTCCCAAACTGCAGATAGAAAAGGATAATCAGCATGTAGTTGACAAAACGGACATGACAGTGTTACTTACATGCTGCGGCATTTCTGGAAATAGGCATGTGGAATTCAGACAGGCAAGGAGAACACACTTACTTACAGTAGTAAAGCAAGAAGAAAAGGTCCAATGTCATGAATTGACCATGGTTTATTTATGGACCATCTGACAATGAAGCAACAGTCTTTGATATTTAGAAATCTTTTTTGCCCAAGAACATTATAACTAGTGCTCATAGGTTATGTTATTTATCATTTCAATATCTGGTTCTACTTGAGGAAGACATTTTACAATGTCTCCTGTATTTGTCTTTCTTTATACATTTCAAACAACAGATTAATGTCGGTGGTTCAGTAACACTGATCATTTGTGACAGTTGAGCATTTGTGAGTTGAGGGTCTAATAACAAAAACAAAATAAAAGAGGGAAAAATAAAAAGGAAATTGTCACTTCTAAGGACTTACTTTACTGTCTGTGGGATCCAAATAATTCTTCCTACCTGAGGCTGATTGTCAGGCTGCTGTCTTTCAGATGGTTATTATTGTAGAATCCTAATTTTTGAAAACTGAATTACCTTAGGGTACAACTCAACATAAATAAATCTTTCAACACCCAGTACCTGGAATCAAGATACATGTGAAACTAATAACACTGCACAGTTACAATTTGATCAAGTGTGTTGATGTGGGTTTTTGGGAGAAAGTATTTATAGAGTTCTGCATTAAAAAAATGTGTTTTAATACTGTCAGGCCAAATCACTCAAAATATTTTTTGTCTGCAAAATATTAACTCTCTGTATGTGTACTGTGAGGTTTTGATCTCTTCTTTTTTCATAGTTTACAGCTTTAAGTTTGCAGACAAATTGCTATGCTAGTCAGGGATCATAATTGATGTGTGGTACCAGTGAAGAAAAAATACAATTTCTGTAATGAGTAAAGGCTCCTATATCTTGTCTATAGATTGAAAAAAATGGACTATATGTTTTATTGCATCAAAACCTCAGATCCTGTATTATTTAGTAGTGCACTGTACATGTGAAGAAAAAGAATCTTTAGAAGCCCAAGTGTAGTTTTATTACTTTGCTGGGTGATACATGGTGATTATATTTTTAAATGACGGAATAAATCATCTTTGCATTTCTGTATTTAAATGTTGGTTGGTATTTTATTCTAAAAATGCAGTCTGGTAACTTTTGAGTGAAAAGCAACAAGTGTCCAGTTTTTCTATAGCTTTTTTTACTGATATTTTTCAGAAAATATTTTGCACTGTCTGCTGGTCACTTCACTTATATAGCTTGACTTTGGATTTTGTGGCCTGATGGCGATGAGTGAACAATTTTGATTTAATAAGTAATGTTTTAAAAACTCAGAGCAAAAGATAGTGTTTTCCTGTATGACTTAATTATATATATAGAAATACAACATCTGGTGGTAAGAGAACAGAGCTCAAAACATACAGAACTGATTGAAAAATGTAGTAGTAGCTTTGAAACTTTCCATTTACGATTGTTACTTAATACTTGTATTAACTTAATCTTGATGAAGAACTTCCAATCTATATTTTTTTCATTTGGCCTCTTTTTGAAGTTTACTGCTATCTGGTAATGGAGTTAAAACATGTCCATAGGATTCCCCTTTCTGATAACAGGAGCTATGTAAAATGCTTAAATTCTGATAGGCTCTTCACATGACATTTTTGTGAGAATATGCCCAGTGAAGGATGAAGCTGTAGAAGTATACAAGAAATAGGTGATATTATTTCATATGTAAATTTTTCTCCATATTTGCCATATCTGATTGTGAGAGTTCATTTAGCACTTTTTATAGGGTCCATGTGATATCACCATTCAGGAGCTTATTATGTTGGGTAGAATTCACACATTTCTTTTTTTTAATTACCTTTGGAGAAAGGCAGTATGTAATATGAGATACTTGGTGTCATTTTCTTTTAAATGGGGGACATTCTAAAATAAATAAAATGTTGAAATAAGGATAAAGTTAGATTATATTGTTCAAAAGGAAGAAGAAGAGGCCATAAGAAAACTGGGAAGTTTTTTTCTTAATTTATAAGGATTTCAGAGAGAAAAAAAAAGCTGCTTCTACATCTGAAAGTCTTCAGAGAAATTAAGGGAAAGAAGACTTTGCTCATGTATAGAAACTGTTGTTCTTTGAAAATTACTTTGATCTGAAGGGATTTTGTCTACTGATTATCAGTGACCTCCAATGTAGTTTATCAGCATGTGTGAAAAAAACCTGGTTTTGTTTTTCCAGTTATTCAGTCTAGAAATTGCTGGTTGATCTGTGTTCTTTCTAGTCTTAGAGTTCTTAACTTAAAAGATTCTTCAGATTCAATTCTTCTGTAATACACACATATGCATCCCTGTCTCCTTCTGATTCCTTAGAGCTTCCAATGTAGTTTTTAGCTTCTGAACCTCTGAAAATCCCTGTCTAAAGGCAGACATTGGAATAGTCTGTGGTTTTAACCTCCTTAGTATGTTGTGCTGGTCACCCAAGTCAAGAGAAGGCAGAGGGAATGAAAGGCAAGGGAACAAAATTTATGCAGGCAGAGGGCAATCCTTCTTGTATTTGTCTGGAGTTAGGTCTTTTCATGTTCCAGGATAGTGAGGCTTTGGTTTTGATCCTTTGAAGGTTCAATGTTTTAACTTTCTGTAACAGCAAAGTGGTGCAAAACAGGCCCAGTGCAGGGGTCATAATGGCTCTTTATTACTTGTTTTGGTATCAGATAAGGGGATGTAAATCTTAAACTTTATGATTCCATATCATATCCATATCAGGGAAGGAGTTTATATAAATAACAACTATTTTCTGCCGTGTAATTATATAACTATCAAACACCAAAGATAACCTAAATATTAAGTAATTTTCTTGGTTGGGAATTAATAACTAAAACATCTGTTTAAAATCATTAGACTATTTGTGAATTCTCTAGAAATTTAGAATAATATTTGGTAAAATTCTATTACTGTAGCTCTTAGGCTCCTCAAGGGGAGGAGGCAGTCATTCCTCTTTGGGTAGACTGGAGAAAAATACAGTTAAGTCAGATAGTACTTTACAAAAAGTTTGTCCTCTGCATCTTCTTTTCAATTGGTCTGTAAAAATGGGAAAAAGATGGAGGGGAGAAGAAATAGGAGTGCAAAAGTAATAACATTTGTATGTGAGACACAGTGAACATAGTACTCTGACCGTGTTGCAGTAAAACTATTTAGAGAATCTGGGAGTGGAAAGACACAATCCATAGATTGGAAACTGAGTCTAGACTGAGCTCACACAGCTAAATTGTACAGTCTGTTGGCATTCCAGCTACTTCTGTATTGCATTGTTCTGAGAAGGTGAAAGAAATGGGAAAGTAAAACAGAAGATATTAGCATTGAGAGGAATAACGAATAGACAAGGAAACGGGGAAAAGTATTGTTAGTGACTAGGAATGTCTGAGGCACATTCATTCAAATGTGGAATGGTGTGGGATGGAGCTGTGAATTACACACATGTCCTGCTCATCTGTGAGTCCCCACAGACATTCCACAGAATCAGAGAATGATTGAGGTTGTAAGGGTCCTCTAGAGGTCATATTGTCCAATCTCTTGCTCAAGCAAGGCCACCCTGAGCAGGTTGCCAAGGACAATGTCCAGACTCCTTTTAAGTATCATCAAGGATGGAGACTCCACAACCTCTCTGAGCGACCCGTGCCAGTGCTCAGTCCCACACAGTAAAAATGTGTTTCCTGATGTTCACAGGGAGCATCTTGTGTCTCACTTGGTGCCCATTGCCTCTAGTACTGTCACTGGGTACCACTGCTATAAGCCTGGCTCCATCTTCTTTACAGCCTTCTTTCAATTATTTATATCTATTAATGAAGGGCCTTCTTGAGCCTACTCTTCTCTAAAACCAAAATATGCAAGTTCTCTCAGCCTTTCCTAATGGATGAGATGCTCCAGTCTTTCAGTCCTTTTTGTAGCCCTTTGTTGAACACTGTCTCTTGTGCTGGGGGAACCCAGAACCAAACACAGCACTCCATGTATGGTCACCAGTACTGAGTAGAGGGGAAGGATCGACTCCCTCGACCTGCTGGCAATGCTCCTCTGAATGCAGCTCGAGGTACCATCCCTCTATTACATTATTATTACTATTACTAGACATTACTATTATTGCAATTTGTGAAGTGAAAAGTAAAGACTCTGCCCAGAGTCTTGAGCAATGCAAAATGTCCCTTTCCCACAGATCTTCCTGTGTCCTCAAACAAAATAGCAAAAAGAAGTGGAACAGTATAGCTCTAGGTTCTAGCACGGAGAACATTTTCAACATTTATGCTTGTTTGAGTAAAGAGTATGTAATTTGTGCAAAAAGTTAACTGGTTGAACTGCCTTAGATGTATTTTTAATTTAGCACTTCAGAGTTTGGAGAAAAGTAACAAGTATTGCCAAAGTTTAATTTGGCATAATTTCTAAAAGCTGTTACATTATTTTTTTTTTTCTGAATTAGAATCTTTTTGTTAAACCTAAAAATTTGAAAGTAATTTCTAGAAAATAAATAGCTTTTGATTTATTCTCATAAAATGGATAAGCCATTAAATAGTTATTTAAGTGTGTGTTTTCTCAGCAATGTTTCAGGAAATTAAGATGTCAACCATACTTGCAGACATCTCATTTACTGAATCTAAAGTGTTATTCTGAGAAGTACTTGATGTAGGGCATGGAAGACTGTAAATTGGAAAGAGAGTAAGATGAGGAAGCAGAGAGAGCTATGGATGAGTGAGACCTCCAGTATGACTCGTGGTGTTTTCCTTTCCCGAGAGGGAAGACCAAAGCGGATTAAAGATGAGCAGGTTCCAAGTGATTAGTTCAGTTTATTACATTCTCAGCTGAATCCCTTTGTCTGTGTGCTTCCCCAGCCTTCCCTCCTGTTCAGAGTATCAAAAAGTTAATTACTGTAATTTAAAAAATGTACATACAGAGCCTCAGTACATGTAAATCATGGAGGAGGGTATGAAACACTGCTAGCTTGCCTTGGCACCTCACCACCACTTTTGCCATTCTTCTTTATTTTAGCTCTATGCAATATGTCTGCTCACAATTCTGTTGTTTTCTATGATAAGCAGGAAAGGTGTTGGCTGTTCATATTTGTTTCCTAGCCCTATACATAATTTTTCTTCCTGTGTCTATTTTTCCCTTCCTTTTGATTATAGAAGATTTCTCTGCAAAAAGAATTAAATACCTTCATCATTTAACTAGCATTCAGAAGAACTCAGCATGACAGTAATTTAAAACAAAAATCCTTTATTTTCACCATCCTGGTAGTTAACTAACTGTATTTTCATGTTAAGATTGCAGTTCATAACATTTTCTATTTTTCTGAGTTCTCTGTTTCTCCATGGGAACTGATAGCTGCTAAGCAAATTTGAAACTCTGGTTGTATGTAAGGGGCTTTAGAAGTATGCATGTATAATACAGATATTGATATTTTCTAAAAAATATGATTTCATGTGGAAGTTGACTAACTAGTAGCTGTTATTGAGGTCATTTACTTTTCATTTTGTTCATTAGTGTTACATCTGCACTTTCTGGATATTGGATGGCATTTGATAATAAGATTCTGCTCTAAGTTACACTTATGTAAGTAACCTTAAGAGTGAAACTTTGGTCCATTATACGCCAGTTGCAGTCCTAAACAGGTAGTAGTGATATGCTGAGCAGTGGTCGGGTAAGAAATTTATCCAAGGTATAAGGATCTTTTTTGTGACTGCAGTTCTTATTTGCTATGAAATGCTAAAAATATCAATGAAGTGTCACCCTGAAAACACTGTTGTTTCATATGCAAAAAACAGAATCTAGAGAATGCTGGAATACAAAAATTGAACTCCTTTAAAAGGAGTTGGAGAGATAAGGAATCAATGCAACACTTATAGATTAATGCTGGGGTTTATTTGTTTCATACTCGTATTCTAGCTTTACCAGGATATATTCTTGTATGATATGGTAATTCCATTTAAATTGAAAGTTTATAGCAGTAATTACAACAGCAGCCACTTAATTGAGATTTCTATCTATTTACTTAATTTTTATTTTCTAAACGGATTTTTCAATTAAATGCAGTCCTTTAAGCATGTCCTTTTGCACCCTAAATGTGCTTGAATGTCAGGTTGAAGGCAACCCCATAAAAACAATTCAGAACTTCAAATAAACCTGAAGGAGTCCCATCATATGCAGAGTTCTTATGTTCTAGGGAAGTCTTACAGTAGAAGTCTCTTCTGTGTGTGCATCGTAGGCTTGATACATACTTGTATTGTGGGCATATCTGGGATGTGAATATTCACAAGTGTGTGTGAAGTTTGTACTCTGGACGTGCTGCTAGATGTCTGGAGATGTATAAATACAGAATCAAATTTATGGACAGAAGAAAGTGAAAAAAAAAAAAAGTTGAAAAATGATAGGCCTATTTATGCAGCTTGATTTTTCTTTCTGCTCCCCACCCATTCAAACAACTTGCATAGACTTCTGAAATTTATACCAGCCTGTGTGAATCACTGCAAGGGTCTGTCCAGAGCCTTCTAAAAATTCAGAGGAATTTCAGATAGGAAACCAACTCTCTTTCCTCAACAATTTAGCACCTGGGATTCTACTAAATTATTTTTGACGAGAGATTGTTTTCTCAGAAAAAATGCATTTAGCTTTTAGAGGTTTAATAATAGCTCAAAATGAGAAATCTCAGTTACATTTTTATTTCAGGTTTATCTTTTCACATTTGTGTGTCCCATTTCTCTCCCAGGAAGATATAAAATATTCTGTATTAAATGTTGCAGTTTTTCTGATAGCTACATGTATGCTACCTGATTTAAGATTTTGATTATCAATATGTATTGATGCAACTGTGGCCCTCAAAAAAAGTGATGAAAATACAGTCATTTAAGTGCTAAGTAAAGATAGATATTCATTTCAGCTGTAGTTGTAGTAAAGATATTGCCTTTAAAACATATTTACAAAATAAACAGTAGATGGAAGTTCCACAAAGATACTGGTTTTAGGCTTCACTTTGAAAAGCTCATGGTTAGGCAAAACCAGAAATTTCTATTCCATCTTAAACCTTTACTCTGGCTTTCAGATCAAGTACCTATATAGTTATAATAATTAATTATAAAAAACTTTAAGACTTTAGCATAATTGCAGTCCTTTTCAGCAGTAGTATACTGAAAGATTTGGGATGTTTTTGAATTACTTGAAATATTTTAAAGATATTTATTGTTTTATAATGAGGGCTGAGGCATAGAGATGTGAGATTTACTTGTAATTAAAATCCTACTTTTAACTCATGTAGAGACTAGTTGATTACTATGTATAATTTCAAGAAGTCTGTGTTTGCAACTGAAAATATTTTATTAGTTTGAAAGAGATTCCTCAAAGCACTCACTTAAGAGATTAAATTTCTGCTATAGGTATAGATGTAAGTGACACTTCCCCATGTCACTGTACTAGGTGATGCTGTAGTTGTAATTTTGATTTCATTGTCTGTGATTATTTCAGGTTTTTTTCCAGTTGAAAAAGCAACTATACCAAAGACAGTGTTGCTCCACAGAATTGAACCATGGAACTGAGTTCAGGAAGTACACTTTAGGTCAGGTTTCTCCAGTTTCCTATCTTCCTATTATCTTGTAGTAAGTTTTTTAAAGTCAGCTGAACAAAGACACTAATGTATTGTGAAATTATTGTGACAGAAGACACAAAGTTAGAGAACTCATAGTTTGTAGATCATGTCACCACTTAGATATAGGGGATGTCCAGAGAAGTTTAGCATGGGGAGGTCTGAAGCATATGCATATAAGCAAGGCCTTAAATACTGAGGGGAACTTATGATCAATGAACTTAATGCAGTCTTAGGACTTCAGGCAGGAATTTCAGGTGCAATAGTCTTTCACTTAGAGATCTAATTTCTGCTAAAGACACACTTGAGATACACAATGGACAACAACATTGTGTGTATTTTCACAGGTTATTTTTATGTATTGTTTAGGTGATAGATTCTAAACCTCAGGTATCAGGAGAATCAAACTAATATGAACAGATGTTACTTGTGGGCTTGCATTTTTGCACGTCATAGTGGTTTAAGTTGTATGAGCAGTGCAATAGTATCTCACAGAGATCACTCTGTCAGATCCATGGATATTGCAAGGCTTGGGGCTTCGTCATTGTAGAACCTTTGTTTGCTTCTCCTGTGATTCTATAAAAAAGTTTAAAACTAGTATGTTATGTCTTTTTTTCAAACTGGGCGACTGCTTTCATTATGCATAACAATTTTGATTTAACTGTAAGATTTCAGAAGACTACATTGCAGTACTCTGTTAGCTGTGAAGCAAATGACTCAGCTGTCCTGGAGACTAAACTCTGGTGTCCCCCTAGAATAAGTTTAAGCTTTACTGACAGAGTGACTTCCAGGAGCTCTGGGTGATGCTGTGTATGTTTGTAAATAAACATTCTGTTTAAGTCTCCAGAGCTATGAGTCACATATCCTTCAGGAAAATCTTCCTGACTATGAAATCCTTGCTGTGAATTCAAATGCTTTTTAATATACTTGAATAAATTACAATTGAATATCTTTTTGAGGATAAAAGAAGTAATCTGATTAGGAATGTCACCTGCCATGTCCCAAAACACATGGTGTGACTATTGCTGGATTCATGTTAGACATCTATACATTGTTTTACTGCCAATTCAGATGGTCTGGGCTAAAAGATCTAACTGGGCAAGGTGGGACATGGAAGGTTGAAAGATCTTGGGATGCTCTCTGAAAATCATCTGAATACCTGTTTTAAATACAAGGCTTCCTTTCTAGACCTGGGCGAATTGTTTTATTGTACTAGGTTTTTTTCTGCAAATTACTATGTTACTTTGTTTCCCTCATTGTTAATTTTTCTTTCTGTGGAGTCTCAGAACTCTAGAAAAATGGCCATTTGTATGCATGGAGATTGATTAAAACCATAATTAACTCTTTAGGACCACAGCTGCATCAAGTTTAGAGTTGGTTGTGACACCGTAAATTCCATCGCATACTTAGTTTTGTGCAAGAAAGCGGACTAATTCTGTTGAGATCTAATATATACATTTTATGCACCTACGGGTAGTTATCTTTAGGCTCATTCATATTTTTCCAGTTTGGACAGGCAAACCCAGTGCTTCTATGATAGAAAGAAACCCTCTTAGCTTGTAGAGGAGAAAGAGCCCCTCTTCAGTGTCTTAGCAATTCAAGGTCAAACAGGGCTGATACGGATGATCAATATCACTTTGAGATCTCTAACATGCCAGTCTTCTTTAACAGTCTAATTTCATGGCAGTAAAAGTCATGACTATATATATGAAGAGATATATTAAGAAAGAAATTGCAATGAGATTCTTGCTTTAGAAAAAAGGGGAATTAAAAACCCTAAATTGTTAAGATTTTTCTCTGATTGAGGGTTGACCTAATAACTACTCCTATCAAGGTCAAATGCCCAATAAGCAAGGTTGGCAATGTTGTAATCCACCAGCAGAAGAGGCTTCTGTTTACTTCTCTTAATACATGCCAGTTCCCTGCCTCTGTGGAAAGAGGATTGTAATAATAATAATTGAACAGGATGGGATTCCTGAGAAGGCTGGGATGAGTGCAGTAAGTAGTATATTAGCACTAATGGCAACAGTATTACTGAATAATGGTTGATTTACTTTTTGTCATGTTGGGGTCAAATGGCTTGCAAATGTTGCAAGTGTTCTGTGACACACACTCAGATGAGACACACTTGATTTTATTTCCTGCTGGTTTAACTTTGTTAAAATTTTATTAGTCATGCTAAAGTGGACATTGACAAATGTTATCAATGTATATAAATTCTGGAGCGTCTAGATTTATCTCTGACCTTGGAAAAAGACCACATAAAGTTAAAAAGGGAGATTTATAAGATATGTTTATTTGGGACTGGGTCTTCTAGAGACAGTCACAGCAGTCTCCTGCTAGTGGGATGGAAAGGCTTTGAGTATTCCTTAAATGAGTAGCTTACTATACATTTGCCAAACATTTTCTTTCTGGGCCTTTTTCTCATGTGAGAAAATCTGTCAGATCTTATTCTGTATTTGAGGAATTGCCTTAAGAATGCAAGTCAACTCTGCCTGTGGCTCACATTGTGCAAAGTTCCAGCTTTCTTTGTAGCAGTAACAAGTCTGCAAGGTTATTTTTTTCCTAAATTCTGAAAAGGTAGCAATAAATTTGAATTCTATAAATGAAGTGTGAATTTAGGTGAAGATTGGATGATGGTGAGTTTTCAGTGGTTAAAAAATGTCCTTTCTCCCAACTTTATCCTTTAAAATGCCTGATAAATTAAGAAAAAATAATCCCTGGGCTGAAATATGTTGTTCACTTACTTCCCATAATTGCTGAGTAGGTTTCAGAAAAAAATTTTAAAATCACTTTACTTATACAGTGAGTTGCAGTCTTCAAAAGAAAAGTATTAGAGATCCAGGTAATGTAAATCAGAGGTAGCTGCAGGTAGAAACTTCAAATTTGCCTTTTTGTAACTTGTCTCAGGAAAAATCCCTTATATATTAAGAAGATTAGGTATAGCAATTGGAAAGCAATATCAAGAAAGTATCAGGATTTTTTTGATTAAAAAAAAGGTGCTCTAACATTAAAGTTAAGGACCAAACTTTGAAAAAATCTGTTAATTTGATTGTTTTACTGTGTTCGTCCTAACTCTAAATGTCCAGCTAATAAGTTTATCTCCCTAAATATAAATGTACATTCATAATGCAAATGCATTTGTATTTCACTCATCACCCAATCTACCTGAAGTTTCCATATGTATCCTGAATTTTTGATGCTTCCTGATCAGTGCTTAAGTTTTCATCAGTATGTTAATATTGTGTATATGTTAGTGTTTACTTGTCTCTTTATGTGGTAATACTAAAACTGAATTTGAAATCATTGATAAATTAGCTTCCTAGTTATGCTACTCCTAGTTTCTCAGTAATTAGACTAATATTAGAACTATGTTTTTAATACAAGGCATATTCCAGCTTTATGGAATTGCTGCTTTATTCCTCCGGCACTCTCCTTGACACCTCTGTGTGAGCAGTAAGTATAAGCCAATGCTAATACTGTTGTAGTTTCACACCCAAAATAAGGACTGATATTGCACAACTGCGCAGGAACCTGGAACACTTTATGCCTTCAATATATTCTTCTTTTCAATCAGAGTGAACCATTTAATATACATTTTTATTTACTCTTTTTAACAGCTGTAATATTGATTCAGTGTTTCTTATGCGGGACTGGAAAGATGACTGTAATGTAAGCTGGAATATATTTGTTAAGCATTACATCTACTGAAATTTTCTAAAATAAATTCTTTATTTGTTACAGTATTTTTTTTACTTGTTGATTTCAATTTTTCCATTGCAGCTTGAAATGCAGACAGGTTTATGTTAAGCTGCTTGTCGTTTTGTTATGAACTTGGAATGAGATTATTTGCTTGAACCCCTCTACCTCTGCAGTACAGTATAATACAAGTCCTGATCTTGCCATCACACAGCAACTGACAGTAATGCATTCAGCAAAAACACTGTTTACACATTTCTTATACTCACCATCCTCATACAAAACAAATGGTCTAGTGCAGTTTGTACTTATTTGACTTGAACCTTTTTGTCCTATAAAATGTCCGTAATGTTTTGTGAGCTTCCTACAGACAGTGAAGTTTGAGAAGCCTGCCTTCCAATTAAAAGTTAATGATCATGAGTTCTGTAATAATCAAGATTTTTGTCCGAATTAGTTTTCTATTCTCATGCTGATCTTCAAGAAAGCACCATTTCCCACATGGATGAGACTTGATCTGCATAATAGAAAGTTTTATTCTTCCCAAGAACAGGAGTTTTTATCCTACCTACAAAAGCTGTGCTGGCCACAGACTATTTAGGGTCACAAAGATTTCAGCTAATATAATGAAAATTTAATTGAAAATGTTTATTTGAGTAAATTAGAGTGTCACTGTTTCAAATGTAAATTTTGAAGCACTGCAGACAAACTGTAGCTTCTTAGAATTAATCAAGTGTCTTTTTGAAACGTGAACATACATCACACCATTTCTGTTACAGTAATATTTATATGTGCATGTATTTTAGCTGTGTATATGTATATATTTTATGATGAAAGTTTATAAATCTTGGAGCATGAATTACTGAATTCACTGTAGTTGTGTATTAATATTAGCAGCAGTAATAAATGACCATCTCCTTCAAATGTGGCTGGGTTTATAGATGCTACATCCTTTGAGTAATGAGCTGTTCTTTACCTTGACACTTTTCATGTCTTAAATGTTTTTAATCACATACTGCTTAGATTACACTGATTTTCTGAAAGAATGTTGAAGCTTTAATGATCCTTGTTTTGTCAGTGTAAGAACTTAGCAGTACCCATCATATGATGTTATTCAGTATGACAGTTACTCAGCTTATACTTCAGGGAAAATATCAAAGCTAATATCTAGTTTGTAGTATAAGTAATCTTTCATGATTACCAGTTAGGATGATTTGGGACTGCCATCACCCTAGTGGCTCCTATATTCAGTTTTTCTAAAGATTTTACATTTCCATTTGTTAGTCTTTCTACTCTTCAATTGCAGTTGCTAGAACAATAAATGTGAATATTTTTTGCTTCTCAGTCTTACAAACAATAAAATCTAAAATATAGCAGCTCACCTAGATAGCAGAGAAATTGTCCTCTGATATTGTTTATCTGAAAGGAAATGCAGGAGAAGATTGCCATGACTGCAGATTTATTGGACATTTATATCATATCTGTATGGTTATGCTGGTGTGTAGTGCTTGGCTCTTTCTTGCAATAACTTTAAAGCCTGGGAAGTGACTGGTGGATTGACAGGGTGAAAGTAGTAGTAATAAAAGAGGGAAGAAGAAGACAACGTGCATTTACAGTTGATATGTTTAAAACTTCTACTACCTCCAGGTCATATAGCTATAGAGGGAATGTGACTGACCTGACAGTTCTGGAATTTTTGATCAATTACTGCTTAGCTTTCAGTGGAACGCTTTCAGACCCACATGACTTAATCCTCATTTACGACACTTCTGTTTAGCTTTATTTCTCCGATTCTCAAAGTGACTGAGATATTGCTATTTCTATATAAACAGTGATAAATATGCCAATAGCACTTCAAGAACAAATAAAAACAAATTTCATCTTTCATATCTTCCTTATATGGTTAGGACATACAAAGTGACATTCATGCACACAGTCATTAATGACAACATTTGAAGGCTTCTCTGTTAGTTTAGGTAGAACTGTATTTTTCAGCAAGGAGAAGTACAAGATATTAAGTGTTGCAGGATTGGATAATAACCAGAAAAATGAAGAATGTTTGCCTATGCCTTTTATTGGGAATTCTTTGTGTCATTTTCCTACTATTGTCAGCCCTTGGTAATTTCTGCTGGATGAATATGTGCAGGAGTATGGAAGCGCCACAAGCACTTCTGCTCTCAACTCCTATGATTTTTGACTTTGCTCAGAGTATGTCTGACTAACCATTTGGCTAAGATGGCAGCCCTATCACAGCCATTTCAGCTACTATCACTGTCAATCCCAATGAAACTGAATGGGTTTAATTATGAGATATTTTTAGGAAACATACTTTATATAGACAGGACCTCTGAGGGCACTAAATTCTAGGACATAGGGGAAGGATGTGCAAGAACAATACTTTCCACTTTAAATTACATTTCCAAGTCTAATTAGAAAGTTTCAGTGGTTTCACTGCTGTCATCTGCTTTGTGTCATAGCAAGAAAAAAGTATATATTTTCATTCACTTTTGTTTTTTTAGATTTACTCTGTATTTTAATGATATTTACACTTCACAGAACTAAAGCAAGAAAAATTTTACATCACCTTGTGTGCCTCGTATCGTGGACCAGTTATCCATCTAGAGTTATAAACAATGGTTGCAAACTAGGTTGCAAACAAATTTTGCCTAAGGCATGAACCATAAATTAAAGTAATAATCGTCCCCGTAAGAGACAACTTTTTTCCACTGCTCTTTTAAAATAAAAAAGAAAGTAGGTCAGAGAAATTTGGGATATTTTAGAGTACGTACAGTATTGTATTGTTTGCCAGCACCTAATTTACAATTACAGAGCTGCATGAATATTGAAATGATTCAGCTTCCCATTATAAATGTATGTGGCAGTTTGGTTGTTGATCAGTTTATGAAGTTAATGCAAATGAAACTGTCTTCCTGTCAGCATTTGAAATATATAATGCAGTCATGTTGTATATTCAGGGACAGGCCATTGACAGTCAATTAACAAGTTTGATTGGTATGTCAACTCATTCTTTTGAATTGTTAATAGTATGTTAATAGCATTCATTTCTTTGTGCAGTCCCATTTGCAGCTTCACAGTTACAGCTATTTTTTATGATTCTGAGTAACCTAAAATAGTGCCTTAATAATAGATTATTAAACACCTGTCTGGTGTAGCTTAGGGAGGTTTTTCTAGACTGGGAGTTTGCAGTGGATCCCTTTGATATTCAAATCAACAAATGATAGCCTTTTTATTCAAAACGTAAGTTCTTTTGATGGTTAGCTTGTTAAGAAATATTCAGCTCCAGTCTGACCTGATCTGGTTTCCCATGGAAAAGATCTGATGCTGTTTGAAGGTTCATAAATGGAATGCCAATGACAATTTGTTGTTGACGTTTTGCTGCCTCAGCCTTCAGATGCTGCTGGTTGATGTACCGCTTTAGCTTCACCAAATAATGCTTGCAGGTAAATGATCTTCTGATTGATCAGATAGTTTCAAAGCAAAGAGTTCTCTTCTGTGGTCTGTAGTCATGGTTTTTAGGCTTGGAGGGGTACTTTAAAAGATGCATCAAAGTTGACAGATGAATCTTGAGGCAAGGAATTATGGGAGACAGCAGAATTATGGGAATATTTTTTAGAGAATAACATATTAGCAAGAGTTTTGAAGACCTTCAAAGGTCTATCAAAGCAGCTCCCTATAGCAGATTTATTCCTCCTTTAAAAAAAAATTAAAATTGGTACACTGGTTAACTCTCAATTTCCTGTGTTGGGAAGGTGTTGAGCTGATTTATTGTTCTCTGATGATGTTTTAAAGGGCATATTTCATTTGAATTTCACTATTATCTTGTTCTGCATACGGAGCCTAGTCCTGCAAGGAGCAATTTCTGCTTTTACTGAAGTTTGCATAAAATCAAAGCATTACGTCCCCTACAAGGCCAGGGTACACAGTGAAAAACATTTCTTTACATAAACATCCATTACACCCTGAGTTAGCATTAAAATCAAGAAATAAAAATATCAGTTGAAATAACTATTTTTCTCCACCTTTCTTCACGTTACAGGCATTAGTCTTTTATACCCTTCTCCATTCCCCATTAGTGCCCTTCCTGATTGTAGCACAGCTATTTTTCTGAAGAATCAGACTAGCTATTAGACGTTCAAAACATGCATCACAGAAACAGTTCATTTCTCTTTGGTTTGAACATTTAATTATTCACTATCAGCATGTGATAGTTTTTCTGCAAAAACGTGTAATTGTTTTTTGTTGGAGAGCTATATGAGTTAACTCATTGAGATCTGAATGTCTGTGAGGTTTGGAATCAAATGCTGTGAGTGGTTACATGGCCAAACGTGAACTCTGGAATCACACTGAAAGATGCTGTGTGCTAACTATACCTCACTGGACTTCGTAACAAATAATTCATGCTAACTGAACTTAGGCCAGACTTTTTTTAACAACAGAACCCAGCCTTTTCACAAAACCCTGAAACATAACCTAAAACTGATAGATGAACAGTCAAGTCATGCAACTTAAATCTTTATGTCATATAAATAGAATGTAGTATTTATATGAGACAGTTTCCATCACTGGAAATTTTGGCATTTTTACATACTTTTTGAATACTTTTTGAATACTGTGCACTGTTTAGCTGATAATTAGAAGCTCATTCTGAACAAGCAAAATGTTAGACATTTGCATTGTCATCCAAGGTTATGTTTTCGGTAACATACCTATAATTTCCCTTAGCTCAAAAAGCAATATCAGATATTTAAACTGTTCTCAGCATAATTTGTAGACTTTGATACAGCCTCTGTTTTTGAAGAGATACTCTATTGGTTGTTTGTAAAATTCAGATTAAAATTTTAAAGATTTTCTGATAATAATGTCATCAATATTGTTTCTAATTCATCATTTCTGTGCTTAAGTTTTAACCATTATACATCCAAGAAAACTTCTTGATCCCATCTTGTGTTCACATTAGGCTTGTGTAAGAATTTTTATTTTATTTTTAAAAATGTTAGAAAAACTCCCTCCCCAACATGGTTTTTATTTTGTCATCTTGTGTTATTTGAAGTAGCCTAAATATTTCACATAAACTCTGTTCATACAGAGTTATCTGTCTGAATGTTCTGTGGTATAAGGCTTACCTTAAGTATCTTTTATAGTGTTAAATGTTTATCGTTTCAAAAACTATGAGGTAACAATGACCATCTCAAGCAGTTTGGAATGCTTGTAATTTTTGGATAATGTTAGAATATCAAGATGGAAATCCTAATCAGATATGTATCAGTCTTGATTTAATGTTCATTGTAAAGCTTTTGCACGTCATGCAAAACTAATAC
The DNA here is from genome assembly GCA_013400235.1 of Oriolus oriolus. Taxonomy (NCBI): domain Eukaryota; kingdom Metazoa; phylum Chordata; class Aves; order Passeriformes; family Corvidae; genus Oriolus; species Oriolus oriolus. Next base: position 120,769 of record VXBT01010846.1, read on the forward strand.
TTTTCCTCATAGACCAGGATCATGCCATCCTGTATTATCCAAGATCATAAATTTGTTTAAACAAATTAGAACAGTTCCAGTAGAAGATATTAAGAGATGTGCTTCCTGGAGTGCCCATTTTCACAACAGCACTGTCATTATCAGGCAAAAGGAAAATACTAAAGAAAGGATTTGAACCTGAGTCTCGGAAATATTGCAGCTGATTAATCTAATTGCTGGACTATTCTTTGCTGGAGTCTGCCCCTCCCTTCCTCCTATTTAGCCCCTTTCAGTTTCAACACTTGGCTTTCTATCCATTTTTGTATCAGAGGGCTTGACTCTACAAGTAGTTTTTGCTAGCAAAATAACTACTTCATTAATAATGCAAACAAAAGGGCGAAGCACATAGTAAATTTGCAGGCACTGGTTCTTGAGATTGCTTTGTGATTTAGGTTGGATACAAACATGATTGCAGCTTGAATGGCACAACATGAGATACGTATTTTAATAGTAATTTTTTACTTACTAATATACTGTCAATATATTGCAATTTCCAGTTCTCAACTTTTATCCTTTTAAACTACTTAGAAAATTCCATGAACATGAGTACTAAAAGGAACAAGTTGAACATACACGAAACCAAAAACTACCCCAGAGAAAAAAATTAGAAAATGTATAATGCAAGATAGTAACTCCATACCCAGATGAATATGTATTACTGTATAGAATATAATTTAATACAGTTATAGTCTAATTATGAAACAGAATGAAAAATAAAATTTTTTACAGAAATTTAATTTTTAAATGCAAGTTGCCACTTAGTCAATACGTAAGTTCTTGTCTTGAGGTGCTGCCGATCTAAGTGAATATCTGCCAACTGAAAGCTCCATAGAAAATTCTGCCTCAGTTCATGGTTAGGAATTTAATGAGACTTTATATAAGGATATTGTCCACACTGCAATTCTGATAAAAGGTCAGTATTTAAGCATACAACAAATTAAAGTTATGAAAATGTGTGTGGATGAGCATATTTAGTGTATTTCTGAGGTTGTTGTTGTGTTTCATTAATTTCCATTAATTTTATTTTGTTTTGTTAGGAATCTTTATATTTTAGGATAGTTAACAGCTTGCATGTAACAAAGGCATTACTTTCCTCATGCATTTTGTTTCTTGGATTGCACTTCATAAACACTGTAATTCAGATTACATGAAAATGTATAATACAACATCACTGTGGAATGACAAGTTCTTTAAATTTATAGATCAGGTCATATCTTACTGTTCAGAACACAGAATTTTAGCTATGGACTCTTGCTGTACTGCTGGATTTAGCAGGATTTTGCAGCTGATACCATAGAGTCCCTAATGCCCAAACTCATTTCTTTGTCAGGTTTTGTGTAATTGATGATGTAGAAAAGGAAATATGACGTTAGTTTGGCCAAGAATATTAAGTATATATGTAGATCTTTGTTGAAAGTTTCAGTTTCTGTAAGTATAATTGGAACTTGACTTGCGAATTTGCATAGGAAGATGTATCCCTAGAGAAAGATATTCTGCTATTTAAGGAAGTATTATCACTGAAATATGAATAAATAAGCAGAGGATTGTGATAAATACTGTATGTCATGTAGGTTATATTTTATATGCTTTACTATTGTGTGTATTGTACAGATTCATCTAGCTGCACAAACAAATCTTCCATTTCCACTGGGAAATGGTGGATATACTTATTATAAATTGGACTTCTGCACTAAATAATCTTTGTCATACATTAAGCTGTTTTAATGTTGATTATTGCTTAGGTAGTCATAGATGTAAGTAAAATCCATGTGAGACTAGATATACATAGAGGATGGGTAAAACAAAAAAAAAAAAAACAAAACCGCACTCCATGGCTAGAATGAGAACTATTACTTTTAGCTTACTGTAGTTACAGTTAACTTATTTTCAATTATCTGATGCTTGGTTTTGTACAACTGCTTCTTTCCCGTCTCCCAGTCATCACAAACCATCTTAAAGTAGCCAGTGACGATCATGAATAGCATATTTCACATAAGAATATTAAGCCAAGTGAAGGCTGGGAACAAAATCTTTTCTGTAAGAATAGAACGTCACGGTGTTAATGTGTTTCATACACTGTGAATTACTGTCGTGTGATGAACAGCTTTCACTTTTCAGTACAGAGTACTTTCTCTGCATAGCTGTCCCTCTTCTGTTTATAATCACATTAAACTATTTGACAGTTGGCACGAATAAGGATTGTAGACAGGTAGGAAAGGGAAAAAAACCAACTCACTCTTTATAGGATTTTATGACTGCAGTCTTGATTCTCCTTGGATGCTGAATTCCACAACAGTGGTGCAGCCTTAAACAGTAGCACCCTTATTGTTAATAGAAACTTAAATCTAGAAATTTCTGCTGTGCTTTCTTGGACTGCTTTATTGCTTCAGTGGTAGCTGAACTGGTGATTCAGTTTACTGTAAGTGGACAATGTCAGTAGAAGCTTCAGTTAATGTGGGAAGGATATTACAAGACCCCTTTCTAAGTAGATTGTATGTTTAAGGATAAAAGTAGAAGAGACAAAGTCTGTAATATAAACACATATCACATCACTTAATCTTTTGTCTTTATCTTTGATACAGTTACCTTCTAACCTGTCTCCCTTATGTGCTATCCAGTTCCCTAGAACTCTTAAGAGTAAAGAAAAATGTAGAAGTTGAGGAGGGAGGATGGTCTCGTGAACATGCCAGCTATATCTTTCTCTGGTGATATTTTATAAAGCTATTGTTATGAAAATAAATTTAGGATTAAATGGTAAAACCACAAATGAACCGTGTGGGAACCCGAAATAAATGGTTAGGTGACCTCATGTAAGTTGTACATAATTTCCACTTTACAGAGGAAGGTAAAAACAGGAAGGTTTTAATTTTTACATCTTTACCCTGGCAGATTAAGGTGCTTATCATAATTTGAATGCTGCTGTGCTGAGCTGTAAACTGAAAAACAGTGTTAATGATAAAATCTAAAAACTTCTGGAAAAAAAGGACTTCATTAGCTCTGAAGAATCATCTGAAGCTTTGATATCACCTGATCTTTTACAGACATCCTTTTGTAATATGGAAATCATATAATACTTTTTGTAAAGGTCATGATACCAGTTTGGGGATTTTTAACAAAAATTTTACTCTTTGATTAGACCAGTGTAAGGAGAACAGAGATTGCATCTTCTTTTGTCCTACACTGAATGTGCTTCTAGTAAAGAGCAGTTATGTTTTAATATAAACTGTTCAGCAGTTCTTCAGTCAAGTTTTCTCCCTTGTTCTGAATATCTGTATTTCAAAATATTTTTACCATATGTTCTGGCATGAGTTTTCATTTTTCCTAAGCTGTCTTGTTTTCTTATTTGCTGCCTTTATTTCAAACCTATCTGTGTCCATTTTTATTATTTCTACTGGTGCACATTCCAATTTAGTATCCTCTGTGGGTTTCATTATCATGCTGTTAATCCCTTCTTCCACTGACTTAATGAAGATGTTAAACAAAATCAAGCCTAGTACCAATCCCTATGGCACGCCACTTCAGTTACATTGGCATTTTCATTACTCTCTCCTTACAGACAATCAGCTAGTTAACAGCATTTATAATTAGGAGATTTAAAAAATAATTTCCAGATATGCCTTATCAGATATTTTAAGAATCTATATGAATTATAAGTATTATCCTCCACTGTCTCTGCATATATAATTCACTAAAAAACATAATCACCTGCAGTGGATATAATATGCGTTTTCTGAAAATTGCTCAAGAGTTCATGTCCATATTGAGTCATTTCCCTTGCTTTACACTGTTGGATACTAGTCTTTTCTACCCTGTTTGTCTGGACCCTGACAAGGCCTTTAGTTTTTCTAGTAAATACCAATTTAAGTGTCTCATTCCCCATCCCAACTCCAACTGTTAGGAATAGACTCATCTGAGTACATTTTTTAAAATTTTGTTTTGTTTGGCATCTTTATTTGAAGTGATATGAATAATAAGTGAGGAAGTGTTAATCAGTTTGGAGGTTTTACTCCATTTTTTAGATAAGGTATGTTCATAAAGCTGAGTGTTCTGCAATTTTTCACAGTTGGCAGATTTGCTAATGTGGTTGTGTGAGAACTTGTGATTTTTTTCAAAAGCTTGGGAGGAATGGTAGGCTTTGTAAAAGGTGGCAGATTAATAGTCATGAAGACTAGAATTCCACTGTCCCAAGGAAGAAATGCATCAAAGATTAATACTCTTGTTAGCTTGCTCATTTTAAAGTAGGGAGACTGCTCTTTTTATATTTAGGAAAAAGCACCCTTCAGAATGTGGAGAACAGTTTATCATCTATGGCAATTAAGTCTTTGAGCTGTCTACTGTAATTTTCCATGAAGGAACAATATGTACCGTGGGCACTAGTACAGCACACAGGCCAAAATATGCATATTAAGTAAAGAATATTTTTACCTCAATTTTGTTCATTTCCTCTATCTCTATTGGAGATTCCAAGGTGACTAAAACAAGAGTCATGGAGAAGATTTCAGACTAGCTATCTGTCATGCCCACATGGATGTATTAGATGGGATGCCTTTTCCACCCACTTTATTAGAATATTTCTAGATGTTTATAACTACAGGTTCTGACTTTAAAAGCTGCATTTATTTTTGATTTATGTCTAATACTCCCTTGGAATATGAATGGCAGTTTTTGAGGTGGGTTTTCTTTGTGAAAATTTCAGGTTTTGAATCTTTGTCTTCTATAAATCAGAAGTGTGTGGGTTTTAATTCTGTCAGTTGTAGAGCAGAATAAAATTGATTGGACATTGATCAAGATTTAAAAATAACCGACACATTTCCAAAAATAATGTATGCAAATATTACAATTTTCTGTGATAGGTTAGAACAGTTTTTAAAAGATTATTTTCAAACTCAGACTTTGATCTTACCTTCTCTCAAGTTTTTGAGCTGATCGTCCCTCTCAAGTCTGTGCATTTAGCATTTTGTTAAACTTCAAGGTACTACAGATCTTCAGGAATGTATTAGATGAGATTGCCTGCTGTAAATCCAGCACTGTCAAAAGGCTCATTTTGAGTTATTCAGTTTTTAGAGGATTGCAGAGGTGTTTACAATTGGGAAATATAGAGTATGATTAGGAGATATTCATTATGTTGGTTTAGTATTCATAACAGTATTGCGGCTTCTACAGCTGCACTGTTGAGTTTAAAGAACTGCCAAGTTTTGTGCTGCTCAGTGTTGGTATACTGTGTGACATGATACTTCTCTTTGGTATAATTTAAATTAGGAAATGCACAAAAGTTTTAGGTGTGTTGATAGCGTTATGACACTGTGTTCAATGTCAAATATGACTTTGTGTCTTAATTTTCCTGAACTGCAGAGAAAAAAAAAAAATACAACCTAGGTTACCATCCATGAAATTTCAGTACTATTTCACGTCTTGTTAAAAAAAAAGTTCTATGAATTTTCAACCCACAAATATATAAGTTCAAAAAGAAAAATTTAAAACACATATTGATAAAATAAACTTTAATAGTGAAGAGCAATGCAAAATGATGAGTGTTTTGTAGTCTTGTAGCTTAGGAGATCAGATACATATTGAAACATCCATCTCAAAAGAAGAACTGGCAAAATGGAGTCACAGCATCTGAAAACTAAATTATAAAACCCTAAAAACTGTGGAAATATTACAGCTAGAGTTCAATAAAATAGCCATAATATGCTATTGATTAATTGTTATTGATTAATTATACCTTCTTGACCTAAGTAGGAAAAAAAATTATTTTATTCAAAGGGAAGTTCTGAAGTTTTGAGTATGATGTGCAAACATTTGACTAAGCTGTATGTGGATTCTTAGCAATGTCAGGTTTTTTTGTTCAAAGGTAACAACAACGTTTTTGGTCAAACGTAACAATAATAATAATAATATTAATAATAATAATTTAGGAATATATCCTTCATCTTTTAGCTACTGATAACTGCACATTTTTTCTCAGAAGAAAGCCTGTATCAAACTCAACTATGTGTTATGAACTCATTCCTGGAATTTTTAGACTACAATTTTGTAACAGTTCAAGAAAAAACATGTGAATTATATTAAAAGTTGGGTGTATTAGAATCATGTTAGTCAGATACAATTTGTTTTCATAGTGGGAACTCAAAGCTTTTCAATTACTGTTATCTAAACGATGCCTTTAAAACTTTATTCATACTAGTCAGTTGAATAAAAGATTTCACATTGCAAAAAGCAATTTTGCCATCATTATCTAAAATAAGAGGGCCCTAGGAAAAAAGGATTATCATATATTGAATAAAAAGTTCACCACCTTGCAGCTTTAATCCCGTTAGAAAAGATTATTTCTATCTAACTTAATCAGCCAGAGGTCTTTATTGCCTGGAGTATTAATTGATTTAGGTCTTCATTAAGGTCAGAGGTACCCGTGGCTGACCAGAGGCAGCCTATTAGTGTGTTGTCAGTTCTGCTTATTTACATTGACTGAGCCTAATGGTGGGCTGTGTCACTGCTAGGTTGGGGGGTCACTGAACCTTTTGTGCACCCTGACCTGTTAAAGGGCAGCAGTCACTCAGACACCAAACTGCATTCATACCAAAGATTTGGCTGATTGCATATTGACTCCGTCCTTCCAAGAAACATGTGTTTGTGGTGCAGCTATTAGCATTTGCCGAAGTATCTGTGGGTGAATGTTTGACATCACTCTGTTAGAAGTTTCCAGCAATTTTTATATTGTCAGTGAATCGCTACCAAGTTTTAGTAATGCTAGCAGGAGCAGTTTCATAGACTTTCTGTGTTGCTCTTGGCCTTTAATTAAAAAAGAAACAACTCAGTGCATATCTGTAGGTATCCTATTACTTCTGTTTCTTTCTAGGCAACAATAATTGCAGGTTTCCTTTCTAATTAGCAGCTTAAGTTAGGCCTTATGTTCAATTAAGTCTGTTTTTCTCATTGTTTCTTTTCCTGATACATAGATACATATATATATATATATATGTGTATGCTGTGTCCTTTTGGTAACTTAGAATACTGTTAAAAACTTTTTCATGGGATAGAACAGTTTGAAGTGGCACCAAGTCAGTTCTTCTGACTGTTCCTTTCAATGATACCATAGATGCTTTCCTTCTGTTTTCCTAAGTGAAAGCACCTTAGAAAAAAAAGCTACTATACAGTCTTCCTCTGGTATAAGCTGTGTCCTGGGTCTGAATTATACTTATCCCTGCAAGACAGCTACACTGTGAAAACTAGTAATTCTCAAATAATCTCTTAGCTTTCTATCTGTGAGAGCATGCATTGCATCCTCTGAGGTTCTGATTGTTCACTGAACTCCCCTGATTATTTACAGTTGTGCTGACTGAGTAAAACAGCTGCTAAACTATTATGTTCACTTATAACATATGTAAGTCCTTACAAAGACTCACCTTCCATTTAACTTGCAATGACATAAATGAAAATAAAAACAGAGGAAATGTGGAATCACATGAGGCCCCATTTATAACCTGCTTACTGCTATGAAACTATATCGAAAATAAATTTGTACAAGTGAGCATCTCAGCAGTATGAAGCTTGAGTTTTCGGGGTTGTCTTTGGTTCAAGTCTTTATTGAAATTTTAGCTCTGGAAATATGTGTATGGTTTGCAGTGAAAATCAAATCACCAGTGAGATATCCACTGTATACATACGGATCCTTTAAGGATCAATATAGATCCTTTATATTGCAGTTTTGTTTCTATGCTGAGCTGTATAATGCCAGTCCTCTAGGCTCGATACACTGTGAATCTATACCCTGAAAGATCTTGTGTTATCCTCGTAAATGCTCCAAAAAGATAAACTGTTGCAAGGTTCTAGCAGGGTTTTGCAGAACACTTTCACAACACAAGTACTGACACCATACATTGTGACAGATCCTCTTGTAAGATTTCAGTACTGTGAACAAGAGAGTATGATGACTTCCCTGTTTTAAATGCCTTTTACTCTGCTAACAATTTTCTGTGTAATGCTTCAAACATTCCAGAGATGTCTTTAAATCTGCTAAAACAGTGTTTGTACTGGTTTGCTGTTTTGTCCTTGCTGATTATTTATGCTTGCTTTTCATGACTGAGTCACTGGGAGAGAGAAGAGAGATGCCCCTCCTCCTTCCCTTATCCTAAATTATGTCCCCCTGAAATACAGTTGCTGCAAATCTGTGGCCATTTTTTTATCCTTTTCCCCTCTTTTCCCCTTGCATCCACCCTTCCATAACATGGTGGCTTGTTGGGAACACTGTTTTTCTATTAATTGCATCTTAAGATACAAACAAGTATGTTAGGAACAGAGGGATTTTTTTCAATTGATTTTTAAAAAACTCTGCAAAATTCCCACTGAATCTTAGCCAAAAGTGATGCCAATTTTGCTCAAATCCTTCAGAGATTTTTTTACGACCTTGCTTATGACCATGGGGCTAATTGTATCAGAACTGTCCAGGATACTTTAAGAAAGTGCTATCTTGGTCTGTATTTCAAAACACTGACAGATATTTTATCGTTAATTAGTATTCATATTATGTCTCAAACAATCTGTTCAAGAATAGGGGAAGTGAACTGGTTGAGCAGCTCTTCTGTCTACCTAATAATTAACATGGGTGATGCATGGAAAACCAGCAGCTCAACAGGGGAAAAAAAGGAAGAAATACCATCAGTGTGATTTTTTTTTCTGTAGAAGTATAACCTGCCTGCACTGGAGTTTCTGACTAATGCACCGATTTCGCTTTGCAGAGGTGAAAATGAATGGTTTGCTTTAAAAACAAACCTGTAGCCCTCTGAATCATATCTTTCTGAATTTGTTTCTCATCTTGTCAGTATGCCACTTGGTAGCTGGCTGGACTCCCTTCTTCAGTGGCACATATTTTAAAATAGCTCTGTAAAAAAAAAAAAAGACCATTTGTTCCTACAAACCAAAATATTGCTTTCATATATTTTTTCCAAATTCAGGATTATATATAGCATTATCAAACAATATTTCAGGTATTTTAAACCATTTAAATAGTTGATGTGTGTCAGTTGATATATTGTTTCCTCTCTGCCTCCTCCCCCTCCTCAGCTGCTAATCATAGAACTTGTATGCCAAATTGTGTAAGATACTCTTCCAATAGTTACATGTGTGAGTCTTTTGTGAGACACAGACAGTTATGAGGACAGATTTGGAGTTGCATATGGGTCTGTCACATGGTTTGATTGCCATGTCTTCTAGGACACAGATTTCTTTTTTAATTATTCTTAATTCTGAGGAATTTTTACAGTTTATACAGTAAGTTCTGCAAAATTCTTCTGAAAGATTCCTTGCACAGTCCATTTTCTCTGTCTTTACTCCTAGCAAAATTCTTCCTGTGCCGACTTCAAAGCTGCTTACGCCCACCTTACTTCCCACTTCTATACTTAGTTTTCTTTTGATAGTGAATTAAATTTACTGTTTCACTGATTAGGAAATGCACAGACGTTCTAGAGAAGTGCAGCATAAGATGATGAAAAGTTTTCATATTTACATTAAGATTTCATAAAAAAGTCTTTGACATGTCTGAATAATAAGAATAAATGTTTCCTTTACTGGCTGCTGTTAAAAAAAGTAGGTCTTCAGAGTGTTGCCAGGAAGATTTTGGAAAATAAGCCCTAAGTAACTGCATTGCGGTAGTAAATCTGGCCACGCATTTAATTCCATTTTCAAAAGGTGATGCATCTCTTTGTTCAAGTAGCATTCTTCAGCATTTTATTCTCAGTCTGCAGTTGGCTTTTACCTTCTGGTGGAATACCACCGCTTTTTGTTCATACACAGTCGTTTAGGTGTTCTGCAAGTATATTTTTACAGTATTTTTAAATTAGTTTACTAAAGATGTTACAGATATGTACAGATACTTTCATATATGGTTTTATATAAAACAAAGCTTAAGACATAGAAGATTGAAAAAGAGCATTGAACCAAAGATAATGTGCATCATCACTCAAAAGAAAAGAAAACGAGAACATATTTAACCGTGTTGGGGCATCAGTGTGATCCAGCAGCTGTAACCGTCCACCACATCAGATTACTGTTTTCAGCTGACACATATATCCATGCATTAACTGTTGGGTTACAGTTTATTGCAGTGCTGTGTTTCTATGTTGTAGTTAAATCCCTATTAAAAATTGTCTTTAGACTGGCACGTTTGCTCCATTTGTGACAAACGATGACAAAGAACAGTACTATTGAAAGAAACTAGCTGGAAGAAAGAAAGGTGCTTCCCTTGTGTTCTGTTAACTCCCAGAATCTTATTTACTCGGTTTGATTCTCTCCTAGGTTGGCGATATTCTCTACTGTGCTGGACAGATTGCTCTGGTACCCTGCACGATGCAGCTTGTTAGCGGTGGCGTACGCAGAGAGGCTGGAGTTTCCCTCCGTCATGTTGAGCGAGTTCTTCAAGCTATGAGCCAGAAGACTGCACTCCACCACGTCATCACAGCCAGCTGCTACGTAACTGACAGCAAGAGCATTCCTATTGCTCGCTCCATGTGGCAGAAGAGATTAAGGGAACGCAAAAAGGTAGCTGCCATATCCATTGCCTTCTTTCTGCGTTGTCTTTTTTCTTCTCTAAGTCTTGCAGTAATATCAGAATTTTCTCAGTATGTTTCAGAGGGGTTCAAGTAAAGGTTTGATTGAGCTGTTATGTTCTGGCTCGTAAGTGGTTGTGCACAATTGAGAAAGAAAATTGCTTAACAGAAAGTTATATTCACCACTAACTTTGTCTTAATTCCCCAAAGCATTGTGTTAAAGAACAGTCAATTTCTCTAACAAAAATGTGAACAATACCTTGTTTGAATTACTTCTGCCCATATATTTTTGCATAATGAGAAATGGGCATTTTACTTCAACTTTTTGTGAGTTGTTCTGTTGAGGAATTTTTCCCCACTTTCTTACAAACAATATTGTTATGATAACTGAGTTTAGCAATTTACTGCTCATTATTGCTTTATATTCAGCTGGACTTCCAAGACCACATCTGGACATGCCTGTCTACTGGTTAACCCTAGCAGCATAATTTGCACAGTGTTTTATAATGATGCCATAATAATCTCTAATTTTTTGGTGCCCCTTTTCTTAAATAGCCATGGAACACCCAGACAGCCTTAAAAGGTAGTGGACACAAATCTTGTAAATAAAACATAACTTCTCCCCAAATGCATAAAAACCAAATGCATAATTGCTGTATAGTTTAATATAGCCTAATTATTATGTTTTCTTGGGGCTTGGAAGCATAGAATATGTTAATATTTTCACAGAAGAAGGAAAAAGACACTTGAAACTTTCCTTCTATTTGCCTTTGTCTCCAGTGTCTGCACTAGACAAGTGTTTTTCTGAGTAAAGATGTACACTTTGCTTACATGCTTATGCAGCTCAACTTGATGTACTAATAAAAAACACTCTTCAATAGTGTTTATTACTCCTTCAAAACCAGATTCAGATCCAGTACTGAATCTGAATTCAGTTTGTTTTTTTAAATTAAATTCCCATTTTGGTTCCATGACCAATTAGTAACATACCACGACCACAAACCCTATCTGCTTTCTGATTTGCAATATATAAGATTGGAAGACGGATTGGTGGGGTTTGCCAGCTCTTTTAAACTTATCCTTTTTCCATATATATACAGTCTTTTTAGGTCTTCCATAGTTGTTATGCATACCAGCTACTCTTTATCAAGTATTTTATTTCTTCCACTTACTGAGATAACTAGGCAGTACTGGCTTTTTTTTTTCCTTTTTTTTATCTACCTGAAAAATACTGATGAAGTTGTTTACTTTTGAGCTACCACTAATATCTATTCCATGTCACTTTTTGATTGTTCAGGCCATAGCTTAAAAAGTGGAATGTTGCCTGCACATACTCCTGTGAAGTGATAGCTGCCTGACAGTTTTCAGAAATCTTTAGGAAAAACATCCTGCAATCAGGCATCAGGCAATCCTGTAGGATATTCATCAGTCTTACACTGTGCTTATAAGATCAAAATTCAGTAATGACAGTATCAGAAAGAGAAAAAAAATTAGATAAAATAATGTGTGCCACAACACCATCTAAAAATGCTTTGGATAAAACCTAAATATAAATGGGAGTGAGATGTTATTAGCAGCTGCATGTTCCTGTTTCTATAATTTTGTCAATAGGAGGATGTTGTGGTCCCAACCCACTACAGAGGATCAGACTGAGGAACTCAATTTTTCCTCAGGATATGCATTTTTTTTATTAGTAGGGGTTTATCTACAAAGTAAAACAGAGAAAAATACTTATCAAATATTTCTGTTACAAGGAACTAGAGGAGGGAATTACCCTGCCCTGAAAATACAATTTTCCTGTTAATGAAAATAGAGATTTTGTATTGAAAAACGATAAATTGTACAACAGTTGTACTTCTGCTTCAGTATCAGTGCAAACAGGTAATGTAGTTTTTACTTTGGAGCAGCCAAACAGGCTACAGGGTCAGACATACTTAGCTGGACTTTAGAAGACTTCTTGTAATATTGCCGGTGACAATTGTCTTTTAGGAACTTCTTGAGTTACGAAGAGAAAAATCAATTATATTTAAATTTAAATATTTGTTTTAAATTTAGATAAATTATAAAAAGTATATTTCAGAATAATCTATTTTTTTCCAGAGGAAATATTTCATATACTATTAACTAGAGAAGTGGTTCTAGTGAGCATCGAGGATGGGAGGGGATTGTAAGAGAGGGAGAAAACAGTAACAGTAAGTAGGCTGGACCCCCTAGCAACTTCTAACTTGTTTCAGTCACTCAGCCTCTGGTCCCTTCCTTATTCAAGCATCATTCCTTCCTTCATACACAACTGCTTTCTACTCCTGTCATCCTGATTTCCCTCACTCCTTGTGGCAGCTCAGTATCTGTGCTCCCAGCATCATTCCTGCAGCCTCAACCCTACAGTATAACTCCCTGAGCATCCCTGAGTTCCAGTTACCCACAATCATGAAGGGTTGTGTCCTTAGAGCTGGAATCCAGCCTCTGTTCCTCTCTCCTCTTCCTTCAGATGTCCCTTTGAGTCGCAGCGTCATTGGAAAAGCCATTCGGGGCGACAGAGGAAACAGAAATCTGGTGCAGGGATGTAAGGCTGTAGTAGAAAGAAAAAAAATAGTGAAGAGGGAGGGATAAGAAAGCAGCCCCACCAAGGGTTCACTCAAAAGAACAACACCTAAATCACTGGGCTAAGGATCTGTGGATCAACATTTTGAATGTACACAAGAGAGATTTCCTTTGTTAAAAGAAAAAGGTATTGTAAAAACTGAGATCTAGAGTGAAAGAGCCGAAGTTAGCATTTAATTCTGTAGGTGGATAAAACCGCATTTTTGTTCCTGGGGAAATTAAAATATAGTTAAGGGAAACAGTGGGTAAAGTAAAATTTAAAAAACCAAATAAGCGGAGGCTGCAAAAGTAGCATAAAGACAATTATGCAAACGAATAACCAAACCCAAAACCTAGGAAGACTTATTGGAATTAACAAATACAAGTGCCTGCCATCATCAGCTTTCTTCCACCCTATTTTTAAGTTGCATTCCTTCCACAGTTTCTTTGTGATTGCCAGGCATACTTAGGGATATTTGGATACTCTTGAGGAGATAAATTTAGGGACTTTCTCTAGCATACCTAGTAGCAGTTGTATGGTAGAACAATTTCTGTCTAATCCAGTAGTTAGCATTTAGGGGGTTTGTGGGCTTTGTGTCTTCTTGGGGCTTTTTTTAAGTAGCCAAAAAAAAAGAAATAAGCTTATAGCATTGCTAAAACTTTCTGGAAGAAGGACTGACAGTTTTCCAATTAAGTCTCATCTTGTGTTTTTCTTTACTTCACATCTTTTAATGACAGTGTCATGTAATATGATGATTTTATAAGCGGTTTTGCTAACTCATTCAGCAGAGTAATCAATAGAAAAAAATAAGCCAGATGGGTTGTAGTCCATTTGTATTGGGTGGGACAGATGGCATTATTGATAGATGGAAATATTCCAAATAATTATTGTATAATGATATAACAGTGACTGTGCCTGCAAAATTTTATTAATTTACTTTGTGAATGCACTTTATTCAGTAGGGCTTGAGTTGTACCATTTAGACAGTACTCCCACTATATTTAGTTGGGAGCTGAGTCTACACCCTGGCTTCTTCTCCTACCCATGGGCTTTCCATGCAGAGACATTCCTGCAGTATTTTGTTAGACTGTTTCAAGTGGTGGATTGTACTTCTGCCTGTACAGCAGACTCCCCTAGGCTAACTGAGATGGGCAAGATCATGGTTACTTTTTTTTTCTACCTCTGAATGCTTGTTTTCCACTTTCTTTTGTTACCCTCACCAATGCAAAGAAGAAACATGGTGTGCTGTCTCAAGATTTCAGGCATTCCAGCTTGCTTAACTGCTGTGTTTTATTAGTTTTACATCTTGCTAATCCCCTGCAAGACTTGGTATAGCTAGATCAATAAAATACTTAAATTCCGATAAACTGTGTAATAAATACTGGTTTAGACTGTTGCTGTTCAATTGTATATTCCATGGAAAAGTACTGTGAATTAATTTTTTCTGTGAGATAAGAGCACATGAACTTCCTCGCAGAAAAATTTTGAGGCCATTTGCTGCTTTTGAAATACATTTGTTTATAAAAATGTCTGAATGCTAAAAATTAGTTTCAGTTATTTTGGTTGGATGAAATATATACAAAACTTGGAGGCAGATTTTCCAGAACTCTCTGAAATGTTATCTCTTATTTCTTTGTTATAAAAAGAAAAAATTATAGGGAAATACTTCCATGTATTCAGTACGCAATGTTTTGTTATCAACAGAAAGTTTAGAATTGCTTGTTTTTGTAAGTGAACCCAAAACATTGGTGAAGGGAGATTTTGAAACAGTGGAAACAATATATTTTGTTAACATTAGAAGACAGAGTTGTATAGAAAGATAATATTTAAAGTATTATCAAGATATATTAATAGCACTAAGGTCATTATATATTTTTTTCAGCAAGTCATTTTATGCACAGTATTTTTTTCTTAAATTCTGGTACTATAGGTCAGTCCTCTGAGTTATTGTAATAAGCAGATGCCAATGTGTTTTTCATCCTCATTAATGAAAAATCTGCTTGGTGAAATGCTTCCTGTGACATAAAAAAAATATATCTTTTGACTTTTATAACGCAGGTTGCATTTGGACATTAGCTGTCTGGTACTCTCCCACCAATAAATTTCTGAGCAAACGTAATGGAAACTTTAAAAGTTCTCCAGCCCATCTTCTTCTGACAGAAGCTTTCTTTTTTTATGGTAAGAATTCAGCATGAGTGGCTGTGATCCCATGATTGTTTCAAATCCAGCAAAGAGTGCTGCAGTTGACTTTCATTCTGTCAGGAATGCCAGTCAGGTTGTTGACAATGTGTGTCTTAATAGTGTGTAATGCAGAAGTGATGGAAGAAAGATTCACAGTGTTTTATCTGATATATATTGTGAATGGGCTCCACACTTATTTCAGCACTTGGGTAACTCGATGCCAAATTTAAAAATCTAAATTTAAACCTTTTGGACCAGATTTACAAACTGTTTAGATGTCAAAAGATATAAGTGTGCCCGAACTAGGATATTTTAAAGATACCTAAGAGCAGTCATCTAGGGCACTGGGCCTCTTCCAGGGAGCCCCTGCATCGTACCTTCTTCGACACTCCTTTAAATACCATTGGTGCTTTCCTGTATCTTTCCACTTTGCCTTACAAATAATGTACAGGTCCCAAGTTATAAACAAGTTAAATCTTGAACAAGAATCTGTCTAGCTACATGCAGTCGTTTCCTGGAGTAATTAGTGTGTTTTCATGGCAGTAGTTTAGAATGGCATCATGCATCTGTAACAGCAGTCTGTGCATTGTTCAGACATTCCTGTGCTATTTGAAGTATACAGACTGTCATGAATTTAAATAAAATTCATGCATTCTCTAACACTTTATCCTAAAAACAGCAGAAGTAGCTTATGCTCAAATAGTGGAACTTGAAGATTTTTCTTGCTGCAAAGGATTGGGCAAAGGTTTAAGATCCTCTTTTACCTATAGAGAAAATGACTATAAAACTTAAAATGGAATATTAAAAAACCTCCCCAGATTTCTGTGAGAAGATATGTATTTTTTCACCATCCTGAACAGATGTTGCTAAGCCAGTAATATTCAGGTACACTTTTTGTCTAATTTATTATATGTATTGGTTAATATCTTTATTTAATACATTGTTAGATTTCCAAAAAGTGTTGTAAATTCTGCATCCTATAGAAAATAGTATAGGTAATATTAATTTAATTTGTCTCCTTTTACCAGTTTCTTGAACAAAATAGTCAATATATGAATAGTAGAAGTAAACAACTATTATAAAGGTAAAAATGACAGATAAGAACACTGCTACATTGACATTGCAGTAAAATCTAACAAAGGTTAATTAATATGATTTTTAATATTACCACAAGAAAACTACATATTTTTGAAAACCATTGCTGACAGCCTATGCCTATCAAAAATTCAATAGGAAGAGTATGCATGTTTCTATTTCCCTTTTTTGTCCTGTCAGGTTCATAACGCCTTTTTTGCTAC
Source organism: Oriolus oriolus (assembly GCA_013400235.1). Taxonomy (NCBI): domain Eukaryota; kingdom Metazoa; phylum Chordata; class Aves; order Passeriformes; family Corvidae; genus Oriolus; species Oriolus oriolus. Next base: position 137,412 of record VXBT01010846.1, read on the forward strand.
TAGATGCTGTTTTGAACAGTCCACAGTTCGATATATTAACCCAGGCTTCTTTTATGGCCCACATTCAGAACACAGAGTATGTTAAATTGCACAGTGCTAGTGGGTCTTTCATCTTGTGCCTAGTGTATTTCATTTCCCCTGTGTTCAGATTAGGCAAAGCTTTTCTATTCATTTGAAGCAACTGTAATGAGAATATTTAACACAGGTCAAATACAGGTAGTGGAAATCCAGAGGTCCTTGGAAATAGTCTGCCATTTGACACTGGGCAACAATGGGAGGTGAAAGGTTTGCCACTTGAACGTTTTCTTAAAAGAAGATTACAATATTCTATTTGTAACATTAGTGGAGCCTTAATAACTTTTAAAAAGGAGTATAGTCAACTAAAAGAACATGACTTTAACTAAAGACACTTTTAGAAATGGAATATATGTGTATAAAAATCATATGATTGCATAATAGCCTAAAGAGTATGCATGAATTCAACTTGTAGAATATAAGCAAAAAATATGAACAATAGAAAATAAGAAAGGAGAGCATTTCTTCTGTGATCATTTGTGTAGATATCTACAGATACAATCAAATCCTCTGCTGGTATAAGTCAGCGTAACTCTGTGATTTCCATGAACTGGTTTACACTAGCTTATTTGCCATTTACAGGTACTAATCCATGCATTTGAATGTTGTTTTTCAGGTAGACAGAGTGAAGAAATGCATGTCAAGTTATTCAGTGTGGTAAACAGCCTAGTTCATCCAGGCTGACTGATTTTCCCCTGTAGCAGTTCCCTTATAAGACTGGTTTTGAGTGATTCTTCATCTCCTTTGCTGAAAACATTAATTCTGTTTTGAGCCTGTCACTTCTGTGCTAAGCAAGAGTGCATATATGCATCCACTGTTTGCTTAGGCCAGAACCTCTGGTCAAAAGTCTAATGTGTGATGACTGTGAAAGCCATTACAGAGTTTCATCCCTGAAGCGAGTACCTGTTGTCACTGCCTCATTATAAAGGGACGGATGCCATTTTGGTTGAAAAGTGATCAAGGTCCTACTTTCAGGAAACTTCCCTATTAAACTGTAGTCCAAATTACATGTAAGGCTCTTTAAATTCCCACAGTGAAGGATAGAATTTCAGGATTTCATAACCTTCAAGGTTTTTTTGTTCTCCTTTGGATGAGGTAATCCTGTTGATCAGGACTGAAAGAAGAGCCATATTACACCTCAACCTGCATAGAAATTCTTATTAACGACTAGTCCTTTCTAAAACTTTAGCAAGTTAATCTCTTTCAGACCGCAAACATCCCTTCCAACTGCTTCCGACAAGTAGTTTGATATTCAACACTAAGTAGCTATTCTAGATCTTAGTCTTTTCCAGGCAGAATATTTTAATTTGTCTCTTCAATGTAAGCTCTGTAAAAATCAGAAAACTCAGATCTCAGAAACTAGTCAAACTTATATACTGAAAGTCCTTCCTAGTAGGCAATGTCCTCTTTGTCATGGTTATGCAGGACCAGGAAAAGCATTCCCGTTGCAGGAAGGAAAGTTGCTATTGAATAGTGTACAGGGTCTTCCTGGGTCTTCATAAGAGCCTCTGTGGTGCTGTGTTTTGGATTTGTGGTTAACATGCTAATCTTGCACATTTTCAAGGCTTTCAAGGCATTTTCCCAGTCAGCACCCCAGTGAATAGACTGGGTGTGGGCGAGAGACAGTCAAGGGGATATCCCATACCCTATGACACCATGCTCAGCAATAAAAACTGGGGAACTTGGTTTTCCAAGGTGGCTGTTCCCCAGAGGCTGGCTGGGCGTCGGTCTGCTGATGAGAGGAGGTGAAGGATTGCCTTTGCATTGCTAGTTTTATTATCTTCACCTGCAAAAGTGTCCTTACCTCAGCCCAAGAATTCTCTCATGTTTGCTCTTCATATTGTCTCTCCCATCCTGCTGGGGCTGGAGGGCATGCAAGTGGCTCTGTGGAGAAGCTGCTGGGACTCAACACCTCAAGTAGATTCAGCAAATTACCACTGACGACAAACTCCACAATTAACTAGGAAAATTCATACCTGTCCTTCTCCTTCGTCAAATTTCAGTCAGAATTAGAGCTCAAAATATCATCTCTTCCTTTTGAAACTGTGCAAGGATCTTGTCTCTATTCAGATACATTAATGATCTTCTACCATCAAAAAATCAAAAGGGGGGGAAAAAAAAGAAATTGACTCAGGAAAACATCTTCATTCTTCCAATGGAAGTACTTCTTTACTATTTTATTATATGATCTAAGGGATCCTACTAAATTTCAGTACTTGATTATCCTCATCTCTGGTTATGTGTGCTGGTCATAATATTTTCATTTCCTCTTCTTCCTCCTTTTCTCTGAAGGATATCACATGGTCTTCAAAATTAATAATAGATCTTTAATTTTCTTATTCATGAAAGTCAAAGTAACCCAAAAATTATTTATGCTTTCCTGTACTCCACTTTCAAAAAAGCACATAAGAGAGTGTGAAAGTGAGCTATCTCATTTTGAAACCTCTTTAAATTTTTGCATGGCAAAAATGAGCAGTGCTCCCTGGTCAATACCAGCCATGCCAGCTAGCAGTGAATAATCACTGTCAGCTTCCTCCCTATTTCTATTCAGCTTCATTGATGAAAAATAAAAATACATCCAGCTGATATGATACCTGTTCACTTCTCTTCAGTCCTTTGGATGTAACACCATAAACACAAGTGGTAACACTTGAAATATAACTTTGATTTTATCTTGGACATTATTCAGTGTTAATATTATGCAGCTCTTTATGCATCTCACTTAAAAGCACATTTGTGGAAACACCCTGGCCATCTTCTGTAGCTGACCAAAATAGTTACTTTTGCATATATATATAAAAATATATCAACAAAGAAGTGAGTGTGAAAGAAGAAAATGTAACTCTTAGCTGAAGAAAATACTAATTGTCAACCATTTTTAATTAAGATGGTGATTTTGGTAAAGGATTGTCGTAATTTATCAAATGAGTGTTTGTGTGGAGTTGCAGATAGCAACTCAGTAATGCATAGTCTCATAGTCGCTCTGTGCATGTTCTGCAGAATTACATGGAGGAGACATATATATATACAGATTTTTCTCCCTCCGTCCTCTTACACATATATATGCCTATAGACGTAATATATGTACATTACAAGCATATCCATGAATATACATTTATATTTTTTCTTAGTATAACAACTTTTAACAAGCATATATATTAATACATGTCACTTAAGGGCCATTTACTGAAAACCTTCCATTCTAATCTTCTGTACGTGGAGTCACCTGTCTTCAGAAGCGTAAGAGTTAAGATCCCATTAGATATTTCAGTAGTAATCTGAGAGACATATCTTTATATTCAGAAGAAAAATTTCCTTTCCATATAGCTCATCCCAGTGACTGCTGAGTATATGGCTACACATTTAACTCAACCTTGGCTTGGAACTTGTAGGTTATTGTGAATTTTCTCTTGCAGTGGGTCTGGCTGAGGTGGAGTTAATTTTCTTCACAGCAGCCCCTATAGTGCTGTGTTTTGAATTTGTGGCCAGCACTGTGTTGATAGCAGACCAGTACTGGCTGTTGCTGGACAGTGCCTGCACAGCATCAAGACTTCCTCTTTCTCCTACTTTACCCATACCCAGCAGCGGTTTGGCAGAGCTTGGAGGGGACGTAGCTGAGACAGCTGAGATGAATGGACCAAAGTATTATATTGTATTATATATCATATAGATTCATATATCATAATATATATATAATATAATCATTATATATATATATAATCATATAGATTATATATCATATAGATTGATGATAAAAACTGGAGCAGCGGTGAAGTTTTTCCTAACTTTATGGGCAACCCAATGTAGTAGATTTTAAGCAATTGCCTGAATTCCATCATCTGAGTTTGACTTTTGTAACACTGAACTGGGAGAAAATTGGTCCTGCAAAATCCACGTTCCAAAATGTATGTAGGACATTACTGGTCAATGTAAATGGCTTCAGTTAAAATAAAAGGCATGTGAAGCCCTAATAGTCATATGGTATGCCATGTAACTGACCTTGTTTTGCAGTCATACCATATTAAAAATGAAAGTAACTGACTAGCCTGTTGAAAACAAATATTTCCCTCAAGAATATTCATATACATAAGATGGAATATAAATGTATTTTCCAGTAAAAATTTGTGTACTAAAAAGCACCACATTCAACATGAAATTGCTTGCCAGAAAGCCAATCATATCCTGAGTTGCCTCAGAAGAAGTATGCCCAGCAGGTTGAAGGAAATGATTCTGCTCCTCTGCTCTGGTCTGGTGAGACCCCACCTTAAGGACTCTATCCAGCTCTGGGGTCCCAGCACAGGAAGGACATGGACCTGTTGAAGCAAGTCCAGAGCAGGACTACAAAGTTGATCAGAGGGATGGAGCACCTCCCCTGCAAGGAAAGACAGAGAGAATTGGGTTTGTTCAGCCTGAAAAAGAAAGGGCTTCGGGGTGACCTAATTGCAGCCTTCCAATACCTGGAAAGAACTTACAGGAAGGTGGAGCGAGATTGTTTACAAGAGCATGTGGTGACAGGGCAAGGGGGAATGGCTTCTGACTGGAAGAGAGTAGGTTTAGATTAGATATTAGGAAATAATTGTTCTGTGATGTTGGTGAGGGACTGGCACAGGTTCTCCATGGAGATTGTGGATGCTCTGTCCCTGGAGGTCCCTTCAAGGCCAGGCCAAGATGAGCAACCTGATCTAGTAGAAAGTGTCCCTGCCCATGGCAGGGAGTATAGAACTAGATGATCTTCAAGGTTCCAACTCAAGCCATTCTGTGATTCTATGAAATGACTTTTGATTGCACATCTTAATATCATATTACTAATAAAGGTGGATATTGCAATGAGGGAGAGCCTGACAGTTAGTGGAAATTTAATACTGACACCAGAGTTTTCAAATTGTTTTTCTTCTGCCTCCAGCAGCATCAAAATTTTCTTCCTTGCATTCTACAAAATGTAGTTACCGATTTGACAAGAGTAGCTAGTGGTGCTGTACATGTACAGGTGAACAGATGATGTAATTAAAATATGTGAGGTGAAAGCTGATACTTGGTTTGAAAATTGGTTCCAGAGCTCATTGTCAATATTCAGAAGGAAGTAGACTTTCAAAGAAAATGTCTTTGCAATCAGTATCCAAAATTCAAAATCTCTGTCATAAAATCTGTTATCTTTAATGCCCACAAAGTAGATTTTGACCATTAACTTTGCTTATTTTCTGTCTCATTTGGGTACATACTCGCAAATGATTTTCAACTGAAATCTTTCCATCTTGAACATCCTTACTTCAGTTCAACTCTCTTTTCTAAGTGCTTATTTTTGACACTACACATGAAGAATAAAATCCCTCAGAGTGACAGTCTGAGGGATCATATTTCACGTGGCAGACTTCATTTGCTTTCAGTTTGCATTACTATCAATTTATGACTTTGTTCCTTAAATAGTTATCTTTTTTTTTCCACATTGTAACTGATATATTGAATGATGTATGTTTGAGAGGTATTTCAAGGATCTTAACTTCAGTCATTAACTGGCTATGTCTTGGCTCAGGAACCTTTAGTTCATTGAGGGAAAGTTCTTATTTTTTAAGCAAATAAAACAGCTTTTCAGTATGTAATTATTTTCTTATCAATTTTACATTTTCATGCCCTTTTGAGCATCTAGCATGCAGTGCTTGAATTTACATTTAGCTCTGCAGGAACTGCTTTAAATATTATTATTAAGAAGGAAGAAATCAAAAATCAAAGTGAATTTTTAGTACAATAGCAAGGTATAGGAAGGTGCAATTGCAGCAACAGCAGCCTGGATTAGTGTATAGAACTAACTCACAGCTTGACAGAAAATCCCTGCTGGGGAGGAAATGTAGGGGAACTGGCAGAATTTTGCTACATCTGCTCCCTACTGCTAATAAGCTTTAACCCATTTCATTTTTATTATGCTTGCTGTTTAGATATTTTGCTTCCGAAATTATATCTGTAACTATGAGAACACATAAAAGGAAGCACGACAGGTAGGGCTGTTTAAAAATTTAGAACTATCAGCAAGGGATGTTAAAGGCCATAATGAGTAAGATGGTTACCTTCTCAGTGTGGGATTTTAGAGTTCAGGCACTTCAGTGCTGGTAGAAAGGCTGAGCAGAAGTACTGGGTAAAACTGATTTCATAGCTTGACTGGCTTGTACAGCCAGAAGGCACCATTAGATTATTTATTCTGACCTGTATATCACAGATCATTACATTTCACCCAGAAATTCTCATTTTGAACTCTGTGAGTATACTTGTACTAAAATATATTAGACCTTAGGAGTTCCAAATACTTTATGCCACAGGGTGAGAATGAGAAAGCTGAGCTTCACATGCAGTAGGAAGAGGTTTGTCGGGTTGGTAAGTACGCATGGTAGCATGACTATTTCTGCAGAGTAAGGCCAACAACCAAAGGATTGTATGGACTTTACAAAAGTGAGAAACCTTTCCTGACCCCTTTGACTTAGGGAAAAAAGATATAGGTATTCATATTGTATCAGAGCACTTGTATCAGAGTTCTGCTGAAAACATAAACAGTTCCCTAAAATAAAATTAAAATTAAATAATGAAACCACCACTCCCCAAATCAGCTTTAATACACAAAAGTTAAGACTTAATCGGTCTCATGACACATCAGTGGGAGTAATTAAGAGGGAAAATCAGAGTTATGTCCATTTTTAAAATTAATAATAATTGTCTAATTCTGCATTTCAGGCATTTTGCCCCTTTGGCAGCCCTGCTGGTAGTCCTGTGCTTCTCAGTTTCTCAGTCCAGACACATCCACTGCAGTACTTTGAACATGCTTTTATCTGATTAATCAGTGCTAAAACTAATATTTATAACCATCTAAAAATGTGGAGGAAATGGTATTTTATATTTTCCATTTGATATTATCACATGCTTACCATAACTGATTACACAACATTTTAAAATCTTTCTTTTGCTGTGGTGGTGGCATGATTGTCACATACAATTATGAAATGTATTTTGAAGAGAGACTGAAATGTATAAAATTCAGTGGGTAGTTGAAAGCTTGAAGTCTGTGGGGCTGTTGAGACTGTGCTTTTAGATAATGGGTTAGAACAAGACTGTGGTACTTAACTGAGGAATCAAGCAAAAATGAAAGTCCCAGGCTTTCAACAGGAGATGCTTCTCCATAACTGTGCATACAGAAGCCTGTGTCTTTCTTTCAGCAGGCCAGTTTACATTTTCTATTTTTCTTTCAGTTTATTCTAATAAGAAGTTATTTGAGTTTCCTTTGCAAGAAAACTTCAGGCTGATTAGTCCAGAAAACAGAGATGTTAGCCTAGTTATTGCAGACTCTGTGTACAGTCTTCAGGCTTGTTCTAGAGACTTGTTCAAAGCTGATAATGTCTTCCTAGTGATACTTATTGCTCTTGTTTTGATCCTGTCAGAGCTTCTCAGTTTCTGAAATAAAAGGATGAAAACACAGTGATCCAACAATAGAAAGGAGAAACAAAATTAACAAGCAAATGATATTCTTCTGTACTAAATATAATCAAAAGAGAGCTTGTAAGGTTATGTCTTAAATTTCAACAGAACCCTTTTTTCTATCACACAGAAATGATGAAAATTTATACCACTTCTTGGCCTCTGTTGACAATCATGGTAAAAGATAGAATAGCAAGTTGTTAAATTATTCTGTTTGAGCAATATAAGCTATAGATCATGTAAAGTTATTGAACTGGTTTCTTATGAACTCTTTATTTTCATGAGTTCCGTATTTGCTTTGCTTTTTAATATAATGCTTACCTATTCTTCCAGTGGCACTATTCCGAGACCATTCGTCTCTGAAATTTTTGACTCTGCAAAGACTTCAGCATATCCTTTATGTGCCAAAAAGCTATCTCAACTTATAAATCAAATTTACGGTATATTTATTGTGGGATTTGGGCCCTAAGAGTGTTGTTACTTAATTTTTCTGGTAATTTCTTCTGACATACTTGGTTGACTACTATAAAATAATAGCACATCACCTTGTCTAATTCTAGTAATAGCCATCAATATATTGTATAGATTTCAAATTTCCTATACTCTCACTAAAATAACTTGGGGTATGGTAATTTCATCCACCTGCAAAATGCAAAAAAGTTGAGCAACAGCTGAAGTTAAGAGAAAGGTTAAGCTGTTGTGCTTGGAATGTAAATTGCCAACCATTTCATATCTAATTATTAATTTTGCATCCCTACTATAGCTACATGCAGATTTTTTTCACTATTATTAAGGTGAAATTTTAATTTGTATTTTTTTCCAATGTGAGCAGGTGGAATTATCATCATTATATCAAAAGAATACATTAATTAGAAATCCATTTAAATTACAAAAATTGATTGAAAGTACCCTGAGAAATACTACTACCTCTAAATTTCTATACTCATATTTGTTCCCTGTATCTGCTTTCCCTTTTTCATGTTTCTGTTTTTTAAAGATAGCTAAAGACTGCACAAAAATGAAATTACTCTGAAAAATGTGCTATCAGATGCTGCTACAAAAAATAAAGAACCACTTGATTTGCTCTAGATTTTCTATGGTTCAGTAACACCAAAGTAAGTACAGGCTCAGTTTCCCAGTTGACATCGTACAAAATAATTTCTACATGACACAATGGCTACTAAACTACCTCCAGCTTTGTCCAACATGTTGAGGAGAGGGGACTAAACTTTCTGAAGAACTTGTTTCTTTTCATATTTACAATATTTATTCTCTGGCAAATATTCAGTTTATAAGACATCATTTTTAGTCTGACAGTTTTGTGTTAATGTCTTTTTGGCATGCACCAAATAATTTGTTGTATTTCAGAAAGAAATACTAAATGTCTGACTTTCTTATTTTTGTAGGCTTTCCAAAAGGAACATTCTTAACAATTTTATTGTTATAAAACACTGTGGTATTCATTATTTGAATTCAGATGTGGTATACCAGGAATGCATGTGGCCTATTTATTAGACAAACTAGGATGTTGAAAAGAATTGCTTCTATCCTACTTTCTTTAGGAACTGACATTTTTATTCTGATGCAGTTTTCCTAGTGGAATCTTTACTTTTTTAAGTCATAAACCTATTGTTGTGAGAGACTCCAGCAAAGCTTAAACTGGATCTCAGGAGTTTGATGTACTTTGTTTAATGCAGGCAGTGTAAAAGAAATTTTAAATGTATTATTTAAAGGCATGTTAATCTTGCCACTGTAATGGTGTAATAATGCATACCATATAAGGTTTTCATAAACTCAGCTTCTAAAAGTAACATCACAGTATCTTTCTTTTTGTTCTCCAAGTCAGTTCTTTGTAGAGATAGCAATTACGCATTCATCTCTGTCTCTTATGGCCTGATTCCATATTCAGCTGTGAGATAGATAGGCCTTAGTCCTTACTAACACAACAAAAAGAGTATTTCTCATTTAGAACAAAGGAAGGATAGTCAAACAAATTTATATAATAAATGTTAAAGGCCAAAATGTGTACCTTTTCCAGTTTAATTGAGCAAAATAGTTAAATACTTATGCAATGGATTGACGATAGGTTTGTCTTTAACTCATTTTTCCTTTGTTTTCATTGGAATTTTAATAGTTCTGCTTGGATTATTTTTTTAATTACAAAAAAATATTATAAGGTTAGCACCTTTAAAACAAAACTGTGTAAGTTTACAACCCTTACAGCCCAGTGTTTTTCATTTAACTCTGCTCATTCTATTGGGTTCTGATTTGATCTGTAGCAGTATTGTGGCTGCATCAGGCATTCATTAGTGTGGGAGTATTCTGTGGCACTCCTGAATATGCACAGTGAAAATTGGGTGAATCTACTAAGAACTGAGGCACAGAAAATGCAAAAATTTGGTGATACTGTGAACGAATGTGATAATTTCTTGTATCAGTGCAAAGCTCAGGAGAGCATTATGCACACAGCAGTTGAGATAACACTTTTGCTTTAATGTGGGGTTAATTACAAGTTTAGAAACCCTCCAACAACCTCTTTGTTGTTCACCTTGCTTCTTGGGACATGAAAGAGCTATTTCTGAAGTAAACACATTGATAAAAGTGTTAACTAAGGAATGTTTCTACCAAGCTGCCTTTTCACTTCAGTTTAGGCACAAATACAAAGTTTAGGAAGTTCCCATTCTCATTTCTCATTATTAGATACTTTACTGAATTCTGTGTTGCTTGATAACTGTAGTGCTGTGGCCTTCAACAAGAATTCAGTCAAGCCTTTTGACCTTTTCCATTTCTAGCCAAACATCCTTACACTTTTGCAGATTTGGACTGAGCATCCATCACAGAACCTCATTAGAGGGGTTAACACAGGGCAGTCTATCTGGGTGGCTTCAGTGTAAGGCAGCTCCAAACCCCTGTTCCTGCGGCAGGTGCCTACAGCAGACAAACCTCCTGCTTGGCACTGTCTGGGACTGTCATGTTTTAGTTGTCTGTGCTGTCTCTGTCAGTTCAGGCAGAAATGAAGATATGTATGTCCCCCTAAAAGTAGCATTACAGTTTTGTATGTGATTCTCCTTTCAGAAAAAGGAGAAAAGGAACCTTTTTTTTTTCTCAGAAGGAGTAACCACATTGAACTCCCACTTCTTCCAGCCCAATATTCTGATGCCAGTACCTCTGCTGAAGAAACTTAAGCTCTCAAAGCTGTTTTCTGCATTCATCTACTTGACTTGGTATTCACAATTCATCTATAAAATCAGTCTGGAATATCACAGATGAACATAAAATTCCTTTAGAATTATGGAAATGTTGGAAGGGACTAATTGTGAAAAATCTGTGAGTCCAGTCAAGAAATCCCAGTTCTTTACCAAAAACACCAGTAGTATCGGTGTAAATGCTTATTTAAGAACATAACAATAACCATAATGGTGTAGACCCTGCTTGGTATTTTGACTCCAAACAGTAGCCCTAAGCAGAAGTGAACAGTAAAACCAGTAAAAGCATATATCTACTCTAATATTCTCCTAACCTCAAACTATTTTAATTCATATTTAAATTGATCAAAGTAATTTTAATTTTTATATAAATCATAATCTTTATATAAATTATTAACTCATATAAATTAAAAATAATCTAGGAATTTTATGTCTCTTTTATAATGCCCACTGAATTTGTGTTCTAAGAACTTGTTCAGGCTCCCCTTGAATCCCTGTAAAGTTCTTGCAACCGGAGCATTCTCCATCAATGAGTTGCAGGTCTCACCCGCCACCATTGCTTTTGAAACCGTGCTCTTACTAAAGTCTTTTGATGGTCCGTAGCTCTTTGTACAGAAAGACAAGCGTGCAAAATCAGTTCTTATCTCTATCCACTCCTCTTGTGTCATGCGTGATTTTGTAAGCTCCTGTCTTCTCATTAAGGAGGCTGCAGAACAATTCCAATCAGACCCTCCAGAGCTTTTGATCCTACTTGTCCTCCTCGGAATATATTTTGGATCTAGTATGCCCTTTTTCAGTTGAGAGATCCAGAGCTGTTTATCTTACTAAAGATGTTGGTGAATTGTGAATTTTTACGGTGGCATAATGCTACCCACTTTGTTTTCTTTGCTTTACTTGTTTTCTTAACTACTGTCAACTGCTGTGATTCTTTATTCACCAGTCCATGAAGACTTTCCAAGATATCGCTTAGCTTAGCATGGCAGTTCTCTCAGTGTTTAGAAGTAAAGAAGAGTCACTTTCTCAGTCATCCTAAAATTTACTCTGTACCTTTGATTTCTCCTGTGAGTTACCAAAACATGCATTGTATTGCCAGAAGAATATCAGTATTTTCTTCAAGGTGGGAAATGTGCAGTAGTTGTAAAGTAATGTGTTAAAAAATGTTGGTAGTCCTTCTCTGGATATGGAATTGTATAGATACAATGCATAAATTGAATGATATAGATGCAATGCATGTATTTAGAAAAATCTGCCTTTTGGCTTCCTTTTTCAAACTTTCTGGAGCTCAGTCTTTTACATCTTTGATAAATTAAGTAGCAGATGATCCTGTTGGCAAAGGGAAGATACTATGAAACATGTTTTGAGGACAGTCTAATGTGAGATTCAGTTAGAGCTAAATCACCTGTCATATCAAATCTTTGTCCAAAGTTTTGGGATCTACCATTTCCTGGCATGACAGAATCAGAATTCTGTCATAGTGTGGTCTCTGAGATGATCCAGTTTACATTCATTCCTGAAAAAAGTCATTGTTGTAGAACCATTTATTTTCAGAGAGTGTCTCCTGCATGTGGAACAGATGTTACCTGTCCTCCTTTGAGCCCTCTTTCAATCAGATCATGTAAAAGTATAGCACATAAGTAGCATCTTTCTCCATATAATCTCAGCAGTCAACCATTGAACCTTTAGATATGCTTACTTTCCCCTGTGACTTTCAAACATCTCTTAGTGCCAAGCTACCTTGTAGTATTTGTTCTTAGAAAGGATTAAATCCAATGGAAAGGCTAACAAGTGGAAATTTGAAATTTCAAGACACTTTTCCCATGAACTGAAAATCATTTGGAAATGGATAGCTAGAAAATAATGGTTAAAGGGCAAATGTCTTTAGATGACAACTGCACCTACAGATTAATGAAATTTATAAAGATTTGTAAAATTCAAGTAAAGCATACTTTTAAGGAACCACTGCTTTCAACAGTGTTTGCCCCAACAGATTTCTTGTCTCTCAACAAGAATTTTAGAGCTTCCCAAGAATTATTTGATAGTTCTTTTTCAAAAATTATAAGCCAAGATATATGCTCTTCTACCTCATTTTTTTCTGATCAAGACTCTGAAGATGTAGAAGAAAGACTAGACCAAAACCTGTGCTCCTTTATAGAACAGTCTACAACAGTATCCTTGGGCAAGAAACATGTTTTTATTCATAGTACCACAGCTGTCTGCCAGAAGTGATGAATCTCGTTGATGAGAGCGCAGAATGAACTGTAAAAACAATTTAGCTAACGAAATAATTTCTCTTCATTTTCACTCTTAATACTTACTTATATTGTTCTAGCATCATATGAGTATAATTTCTTAGCAGACCTTATATATTCATCCTCATTTGCTAGACAGGCTATCATAAAGATATTCTGCTCTTTAAGAAAATTGTAAATTTCTGAAAGGTAACTCATAAATGCAGCATCCAAGTATAACACAAATGTCAGTGATTTCTTGAAAATAAGTCAGAAGAGGTCACTGTTAGAAGTATTTCTATAAGATTCTATAGCCACTAATGAAAGATTATTAATCCCCAGTAGCTCTATCACTTGTGCTTTGTGCAAACTCTAAAGTTAAAGGTTATGAGTGTTATGGTACCATACAGGTGCACCATGAATAGTCTTTCACACAGAATGATTCTCATTTGTTAAATTTGGAAATGTACTTTCTCCTGGCCTTAATTTTCATGTAGTTCTTCATATTCTAAATGGCAGCTGAAGGCAAGCAGAAATAGCGAGTAATTGATTTAACAACCTAAGACAAGTACAGGGAAGTAGAAAAGTTTGTCTTACTGCTTGATGTGACCTGAGAGAGCTTCTTTAGACTGCTTTTTTCTAACCAGTACCTCAGCACCTTGGGCCAGCAAAGTGGCCTTTAAGCCTGAATGAGCATGACTTTTTTTTTCTCGATGCAAAGCTCCAGTATTTCATCTTTTCAAACTGTTTTACAGCACTCAGAGCAGAATTATATTGACAAGGTTAGAATTCATCTCCTAGAGGAGAATACTGTGCTCCTGTTAAGTGCTAATATAACATTTATGTGTTGCTACCTTAATAACAGCCCCGGCCAGCCTAATGAAAGTACTGAAAGCAAACAGTACTCTGTGAGATTTTATTATGACTGAAGTGATTGCAATTTGAGACAAATTGTCCCTAATTCTGTTACCACTCCAAAACCAGAAATGCTAAAGCAATTGCTATGTGTTTGGGATAGAATTACACTCCACTATCGTTAATATAGAAGCAAGTGCGTTTTTCATGTAAACAGCTCACAAGGGTCAAGCATCAAAGATATTCTTTGCAAAATTCTTGTCAATAACTTTGTGAGTGAATTTTGAAATAAAGTGCCTGGAACGTGTCATTATTTCTTCCTCTCAAAGTTGAGAGCAAGTGGTTGAAAATTGAGCTTGTGAATTGAAGGTACTGCGAGTTATATGGCCTTATCGACTACAGGCAAAATGACAGGTTTGCCTTGTTATTATTTTTCCTTTCAGAGGTCAGGCAATGGACAATATCAGAAGTATATACTGGAGTTTAAGCAAATTGGTATATAAAAAAAGTTATTATCTGTGTACAGAAAAAGGTGGTGTAAGTCACCACTATTAAAAATTCTTAATATACTATCTCTTCATAAAAATCAAGGGAAAAGTAAGGAAAAAAGTAATTCACTGATCACAATAAGCATTTCAACTGTTCAGGTACTGGAAAGCTATTTAAAACCGTCAGAAGAAAAGGAACTCAGTTACTCAGATTTAGCTGACCAAGTTACCTAATTAGACATGCTGGTTGATACGAAAACAATTTAAATATTCATTCTCAATGAGCTCTGCTATTAAAAAAACACATTCTGTCTTGTAAGAGGGTTTGGTCAGGATAATTCTGCTGTTCAGAACTATCTGAACTATATTTTTGCTGTATCTGAACTGAACCTTTAGTACTCCAACTCTTAAAATAAAACTTACGTACTTTACTGACTCATTTCTGTAGTTTTGGTAGTTCCTACCATTTTTTTATTCTTCAAAAACCATTGGTATAAACAAAAGTCACCATATGCAAAAAGATTCTTTTGATTACAGAATGAGTAAAAAGTACATTATGATCAGCTTTTTTATATTAATCGTACAGGCATAGTAGTGGTTTGAGATTACAAAAATGAGGAGATACTGTCAGATAAATTCATAATTGCTCAAGATGACTTTTCAATAAGGAAAGTTGAGGGAAAAAGCAGTTTCCATGAAATAACTATACTGCATATAGTTTTTTAATATTTTAACTGAATATGAGCAACATTGATTTCTACAACTCTGTAATATGGACAATATTTTGTTTATCTTTTAGGCTGAAGATTCAGAGATGTATCATGATGAAACTCCAGTATGTGGGTTGTTTGCTGTGGTTGTAATATCTCACCTACCCAGAGATGCTGCCATTGAATGGCATGTTGTTGCAGTAGTTGATGATCCATTCCAAAGAAAACATTTTGCAATGAAGATGTTGTCAGAAGGCTTCCAAATTGAGTGTGAATCTGTGGAGTCTAGTTCTGCGACTTGTGCATCAATCTCAGTACGCCTGAGCTTGATTTCACCATCCACTTCTCACCTTGATTTAGATGGACCTCTTCATGACTTAGTTGCTATGTTTAAACAAGCTGTTGACAAACTTTCAGAAGACTGCAGTGCGAGTCCTTTGTCCTTTAGAGCTTTCTTCAAGGAGCACGTCTTTGATGCTGAAACACTACAAAAAGGTAAGACACACCGTGACAGGAACCAGGTGTAAAACTAAGCTTAAGGTAATTCTTGTTTACTTCTACATCAGATTTCATTGGAAAAAAATATTTTAGATGAGTGTTTCAAGAATAGGTGGCCAAGAATGCCAGTGGCATCCTGGCCTGTACCAGCAATACTGTGGCCAACAGGACCAGGACAGTGATTTTCCCCCTGTACTCCGCACTGGTGAGGCCACACCTCAAATCCTGTGTTCAGTTTTGGGACCCTCACTGCAAAAAAGACATCGAGGTGCTGGAGCATGTCCAGAGAAGGGCAACAGAGCTGGTGAAGGGTCTAGAGAGTAAGTTATATGAGCACAGGCTGAGGGAACTAGGGATTTTTAGCCTGGAGAAAAAGAGGCTCAGAGACCTTACCGATCTCTACAACTGCCTGAAAGGAGGTTGTAGGCAGGTGGAGGCTGGTGTCCTCTCCCAAGTATCAAGTGACAGAACAAGAGGAAATGGCCTCAAGTTGTACCAGGGGAGGCTGAGTTTGAATATTAGTAACAATTTGTTCACCAATGGCATTATCAAGCATTGGAACAGGCTGCACAGGGAATCACTGCCCCTGGAGATATGTAAAAGATACGTAGTAGACTTGATGCTTAGGGACATGGTTTAGTGGCAGACCTGGCAGTGTTAGGTTTACAGCTGGAGTCAGTGATCCTGGAAGCCTTTTCCAACCTAAATAGTTCTACAGTTCTACAATTAAGATTCATTTGTTCTTTTCCTGATTTCCAGGCGTGTTTCTCATATTGAAAGGCTTTCTTGGACTTTTTGAAGTCCAAACAGCATAAGGTCCTGTATTACTTTAGTTCTAATCTCACATCTGATTTTGAGTAGGAGATTGGGTTATATAATTTTGCTCTGATCTGAGTTATACTGTGATTCCATGCAAGAGAAGTTACTGAGAAATCTGGCCACTTTAGGATTCAATATAGGAAGAATGAATCTTTTGCTTAAAAGTGTTTGAACAGTTGTGCATTTGGTAGCCTCTTTTTGTCACGGTCTAGAATCATGTTCAAATACTCAGTTTCTGTCTGCTAGCAGGAACTCTTTTGAGCGTAAATAATGAGATATTAATGTTTTAAAATAAGGAAATGGTGTTGTATCCTCTGGATTAGAGGGTATTGGGTTTTGAACATGGGCTGATTTCTAACTTATTTAAATAGAACTTGCTATCCAAACAAATTTGTTGGGGTTTTCCCTCAGTGTTTATTATTTCAAAATCTCATTCCCTTACCAAGTAAAGAGAATACAGAGCAATAAATGTAATGTTACAACTATAATTTATTTCTTATGTTGTAGATCTGCATTTTGGGCTATGCTCAATTTGGGACAACTAAAATTATGCAAGAGCAGAAAAGCTTATTTTATCTGTCAGACCTACAAAACTGGTAGACCATACTTGTATTGAAATCAGTAAGAGCTTTGTTATCAATTTGAGAAGGAATGAAATCAGATCCTTAGTCTATATTTATCTCAAACATGCATGCACTTTAAAAATCCTTGCAGACCACAACTGATCCATATTAATTAGCTGACATAAATGTTAGCCCTCAAATATTCTACTGTCCTATTTTTTTTCTTAACCTGCAGCAGTTTTTGAAGGAAATTCAACTTGACATTGTTTAATAGATTTAAAGTACAGGAATTGAAAGCTATAAAAATGTGGCATAGAATAAGCATATTTAATCCAGGAAGCAAGGAATGAACATATAGTCTGACAGAATGTTGTTGTTTTTACTACATCTTGTTTAAGAGCTAAAAGGAAACCTGATAAAACATGTTTCTGGCATGGGATTAACATTACTGTTTCGCCTGCTTTCTTTCTGATATTTCTCAGGCCATCGAATAATTACTTCCAAACAAATTTTATTTGATTTATAAAATATATTGCTCAATATAATGTATAAATTGCACACATAAAAATTTGGTTCTTTTCCATTCATGTTATACTACCAATAGCATAGACATAGAAAGATTTGTGTGATTGTCATATATTCATTCTTGTTGTGTTCAGATCTCTGCACTGTCATAATAATTCCTGTCATTATACCAATTTTATCATTATCCCCACTGGTAAGAAATATATTCTTGCAAAGCTGTAGAATATATAGAATACATTAAATTTACAAGGAACACTAATTCATTGATGAAGAATTTAAAAATAACATTTTTCTTCTTAGGAAAAATTTCCACTTTTTCTGGTTCAAAATCAGACGTCTAATTATTAATATATTGTTAAGACACAGAGACATATTCAAGTGTACTGGTAATATGTGTTCCTGGATCTTTGAAAGACATGTAGTCTCCAGTGAAGCATCATCAGCTTTCAAAATGATGCAGCATATTACTGAACGATGTCCTTGACTGTCTTTTGCACTATTAGTATAATTCTACTTCTCATAATATAAAATATACTCACACATATATATTAACTCTCAGTTTAAAAAGTGTTGTGTGAAGTGTCCAATTTGCTCCCACTAATTTCAGTATCCCATTGACAGTGTCCATGAGCAAGATGACATAGTCTGATTTTTATCTTCTCTGTTATTGGCAGTCTTTGACAGGCAGAACTGCTGCAACTGTATGTGTCCTTTAGTGTGCTTCCCTGTTTTAATATACCAGAGATAGTGTCAGGTCTTTCTTTTGTATCCCAAGATATTTTAAGCTTCCTATAACACCAGATCAAGGTATTCGAGATTGTTATGTTCTGATAACAAGAGCTCCTTCCAGTTTCTCATCCAGCTCCTTCAGTTTATTCCTGTTCCTTCAATAGCTCCTTCTAGTTTATTCCTGTTCTCCTCTTGAGCCTGTCCTGCTTCTAGAATGCATGTATGGGACAGATCACAAGAGGGAACAGTAGTGGCTTCCACAGTGGCAGTGGCTGGGTCTTGTCAGCTCTGAGCATGGCCAAAACTTGCTCATACCTTTCTCTGTAGACTTGTCCTAAGATATTTTGAGTATTCAGGTGTCTCGGAGGTGATTTCTGCTACCTCCAAAGATTACTTTCTGTTGCAGAGTAGGTCTAGGTGGGTAACAGAATTTACTTATGCTACTGCCTTTTGAACACAGAATATCATTTTACTGGGACATAGGATAAAGCAGAAATGTACTGATCTTCATTTGTAAATCTGCAGGCCTAATAGGCACTTTTAAAAAATTTTGTTTCCTTGATGTGGCTGTCAGAAAGCAAATTATATTGAGAGACCAGTTTTTCAATTGCCACTTATTAATTCAGCTCAGGTAGTAGAGGTTGCTAACCATCTGTATGATGATCCATTAGTGACATGTTTGATCTCTGACTTGTGTTAGACATTGTTAATCCCACAAGTAGATCTGTCCTTTTGGAGTCTTCAACTGTCATCAGATGCATTGTCTGCTGAAGAAAAATAATATTAATAATGTAGCAGGGAATAATAGGCACTTTTCTTCAAATATTTTTCATGTGAAACACGTAAGACATGTATCTGTTATAGAAAAAGTAGAAATTATGATGCTTGGAAATCAAGAAAGATGGTTGAGGAGATAGCTGTTCCAGGTTAGTGGATTTCAGGAGGACTTCCATCATGTCATAAGATTAGTAAATACTCTTCAATAATTCTTGTAAGATCTTGAATTGAAATGTATTGTCTCCTCTAGCAAAAGCACAGAAAAGAAATAAAGGTGCCATTTTTCTGATTAGAACTTATAATCGTTGAAGTGAAAGGAGGAAATACTGCCACAGGCGTTCTCAAATGAGCCTCTGATTAGATGATACAGGGGTTTTTTGTATAAAGAAGTTTGTCATTTATTTAAAATTGTCCAAATAAATATTAGAAATGTGTTGTTACCTGACACAGTAAGATGAGAACCAGGAATATATCTACTCGGCATATTGTACCAGGTTATTGGAAATTATTACAGCTGGTGTTACGGATGTCAAAAGAAGCTAAAGGTTTGTAATGCAAATTGGAGACAGATAGCTTTCTGTCATCCTAAGACCAGATGTGAAATTTTATTGAGCAAAGTGTAGTACTGATGGTGAACTTCTCAGAGGCAATCCCTCATAACATGCGAGAGCATTATGGGCCCCGTGCTGAGACCACAGAAGGTATTAGAAGTAGGAGGATTAGATTAAGCTGACATATATACTTAGTAAGATGCTGTTAAGCCTTTAGAAGTCTTTAACATAAATTTGACTATTTCTTTCTTATTCTCATTCAAATGTGCATTAATATAAACGTGTCAGGATGATTTGCCATACCACGCAGTTGGCTAGATTATACGTCCGTATAGGAATGATGAATGTTTATAAGTCATCACATTATGATTTCACAAGCCTTGTTCACAAGATGTATGCAAAATATTTTTGAATATTTATTTGGAAATAGAGAAGGTCCTGCATTCACCAGAACACCATATTACACAATCTCTTTTTAATGCTAAAGAAAAAATGGGCTGGGAATATAAAAAGGCAAAAGAAAACAGGAATAGACCGTCTGGTAGGAACATTAAAATGAATATATAATTAGCTTTTAAAGTGGCTCTCCTCTGTAAATGTTTAGGTCTAAAAGGCCCTCAGTACTTATGTGTTTATCAAGTTTCAATATATTTTTTTAAAAATCTAATATGAGCTGAGTATAATTCAGCTCAACTGAAAAAAAAAAAATTAAAAATCTTGTAATCGGACTTTTTCTTCTGTTGCAAGAGAAGCCCCGGTGGTTAGGAGCTCATTTAGTGTCCTTGCAATGACAGAGTAACTCCCTGATGCACGTACAGCATGCAGCTTTGAAAGGAAAGATTTTCCATCTGGTAAGATTTAAAGTATTCTATTTGATAAAACATGGCATTATCAACACATTTTCCAGAAGTTTTGCAAAACACAGAGTTTCCAGTACTGAGAGAATGCATTATGTAGTGTAAATCTGAGAGAGGAGGAAGAAGATCAATTGAAGATACCAAAATGCATTTTTACAATAATGCATGTCTGTGTGCATTGAAGTTTAATATTTTTTTTAACCAATGTACTTGAAACTCACACTGGAAATTTATTTCAACTTAATTTTCTTGATGGATATGCTTTATACAATGGGAAAAAATTTCCCATGGGGACAAGCGGAATCTTAACCTCCACATACTTGTATGTAGGTCTACACATTCTCATGTGTGTAATTGGTATTTTACTCAGCAGTTGTGGAGAACTGCTCACATGAGTAGAAACTAAACAGTCACTAAGAACTCTTTACTGAGTAACAATGAAGCAGGTAAATAAATCCTTTTGAAATCAAATTGCAGCCACCAGCTCAAGCTTTGCAGGCAGTTACTAATGAAGTATTTGTTGTGACTAACATATATAATTTGGCTGAACAAAAATATTTTAAATGTCATGATGCTGCCTGAAGTAGACTGTAAAACTTAAGCTTGGTTTTCTACTGAATTCTATTAATTTCTTCTCAGTGGAAAATGTGAACCTGAAAGAGGAAAATTTCGATTTTAATTTTTTAATTTCTTGGGTTTCCTGTTAAGAAAATATAATTGCCAGGTATAATAGTTCAAGCAGCAAAAAAAAAAAAAAGTTACATTAGTACTTTTGGAAATTAATCAGCTTATAATATACAGAAGCAATTAGAAAATACTGATTTGTGAGTGTGCTTGAATTGACATTTTAAAAGTATTAAAGTAACTAAATTTGGTCTTGAGCCACAGAGGTGGCAGTCTTGCTATTTCTACCCAAACTATCCAGTCAAGAGATCTGATTTATTAAATGGCTGTTAAAATGCTGACATTTTAAACTTTTTTATTGTTTTTAAGGTTGTGCTGTTATTGTATCTGCTGCAAGTCAATGTATACATAATTTTAGCTGAACATCTCATATAAAACTATGGGAAAGGATTTTTTGTTTGCTATCCAAGACCTGGGGAATTGTTTTAATAGTAATGTTGCCTCTCGACTGAATTTAGATAGAGAAGTGCTTTATGCCTGTGAAGCAGCCTAAAGTATATTAGATCCTGCTTTACGGCAGTGGCCTTCTGTCCTTTAGGATGGTAAATTTACTTTTTAAGTGCACAGATACTAGACTGAGAAAAATTCAGCCCCTCAGTGCCAAGGCCAGGGATCAGAGCCAGAACTATTCAGAGTAGACAACATGTGACATATAAAGGTTATGGATTGCAGTCGTACAAAAAGTCTTGACTAAAACTTTAAATGGAAATAAATTCTTTAACTCTTTGACCCAAGACTGATTGAGAATATACCCCTTATATCCTTGATACAGAACACTAGCAATATATTGGGAAGATTGTTTTAAAGGTACTGTGTACAACTTCATGTGTCTTTCAGAATTTCTGCCACTAAAGTCTAAGATACACTTACAGGTTACTCTATCCATCCATGTTTTCACATTATTTTGAAGTGCCCTGAGCTTCTCACTAAATGAATGATTTGTGTACAATAAATTTTCTTGATGAAGATTTACACCTTTCCTCTATGTGACCTGTAGGGCAGAACGGACCTGTCAGAAAACAGACCTTTTGTTGAAAAAGTCATAGGTTATAAAGAAGAATTTCCAAAGTTTTCTAACATGTTGAAAACTGATTTGCTTTCCTCACATATGCAGTTTGAAGGTGCTAGACAGTAGTGATCCAGGCAGTGGCTTTGCTGCTTAATGGTAGTTAATATGTTAGTTCAGTAAATATTGGAACTTGTTAAATTTGTTAAGCAGTAGGGTATACAATCAAAATCTTAAGAGAATAGATGTAAAGAAACTTATGGAATGAGAACTCAATCTATTCTGTAATGAGTCAGAAAGGTTAATTTGATAATTAGCTCTGCAAGGAATCGGAACAAATAAATACCCTTCTAGAAAAATGGTATCTTCTGGACATGTCTAAGTATACATGGTCTGTCCACATATGCATAAGTGTTGGTAAAACTATATAAAAGTGCATAAAATGCAAAAAGTACAAATGCCTTACTACAACATCAAAATTAATTTTGAGAAACTTTGTTTAGTGCTTTGTTGACAGAAAACAGCTATAAATGCATGACATCAGCCATGCAACCATTGCCAAATTTGGATCTTCTGGTGTTTAATATGTGAGGAATATATGACCTATCTAGCTATCCAGAAACCATTTGTAACAAACTCACTTTCTAAGGATACATCACAGATTACAGTTTACAATTACATAGGAAGTTTTTCTCTGAGACTGTTTCAACATGCCAACAGTTTGGTACCAATTATATAATTCTAAATCTAGAAACATTTAAAGAACTTTGATTTCTTAAGAACTTTTCATCATTTCTATAGATCCATATCTATATTACTTTTTATTTAAAAGTGAAGAAAAAGAAAACTATGGTGGTGTTTGGATGAGGGAAATTACATCTGACGTAGGAAGTCCACTTAAAATAATTGTAGGCTCAAAATGAACTGGGTATAATATCCTAGCTGCATCCCTTGTTATTATTTATTCTAGATACTTATTTGGGACCATTGCTTGAAACAGAATACTTCAGTAGATGGATCTTTAGCACGACTAGCTTGTCTTTTGTATTTCTTTAGTACTAAAATGCTTGCGATTTGCTCTTTGTCTAGCAAACCTAAAAAATAGATCTA
The DNA here is from genome assembly GCA_013400235.1 of Oriolus oriolus. Taxonomy (NCBI): domain Eukaryota; kingdom Metazoa; phylum Chordata; class Aves; order Passeriformes; family Corvidae; genus Oriolus; species Oriolus oriolus. The sequence goes on from VXBT01010846.1 coordinate 160,548, forward strand.
TGAAAGAAAATACTGGATTTTGCAAGGAAGAACTGTGTACAGTTACATTTCCAACCAGTTGGCTGGCTGGCCATTGTCAGTCATTCTGTCACATAACCTCTGCACTGAGAGGTATCAGTTCTGCTCAGAGCAGTAATTTGTATAATTCTTGGACAAAAAAAGGGAAGGTGAGGTGTCACAACTAACACTGACTGACAGCCAAAACCATCCATAAATCTTGTTTGAAAGTCTTCTGCTTCCTGTCCAGTGTCTCCTCCAGTTCTTCCTTCTCCAGTATCTCAAAGTTAATTTATTTCTGTAAGATCTTGCCTTTTGTCAACTGTAGACACCACTGATTGTGCCTATCAGGTTTTGTCAGATGCCTTGACTGTCATAAGACAAGCTGGGCTTTTCTTGTTGGGACTTTTCCTTTAGATAAGCAGCTGATAAAAATCTAACTTTTAAGGGTTGTAATAAGTATAACAGTTAAATAGGTAATGCCTTAAATTCCTTTTGTAAAGTGTCCCAGTGTCAGCTCTGTTGAAATCCTCTGTCCTGTATGCAGTAGAATGTGGTAACTTCTCTTCTTTGTCCAGATATATCTGTTCAATATATCTGGTATCAAATACAGGTGTCAGGAGCCTCTCAGCGACTCATATGAGCAGTCTGTGAGGTTATCCGAAATGTTTGGCCATTTGCTTGGAGACAGACGTGATTTTTTTGTTATCTAATGGCATGGAATAATTCTTTACAAAGTTGTCAAGCTAAAAAAGAAATTAAAATAATACCCTGATTCAAACCCCAAAATGCAGGCAGAAACTTAACAGTATGAGAAGATGGTGCTGCAGGCATAGTTTCCTTTGGTAGCCTAAATATTGTCTTTTGTCCATCTGGGTAATGGAAGCCAAAGAAGCTACTTTCCTGAAGTCCAGAGACAGCATGGACACAAGGCTTATTTTTGCTCAGAGTGAACAGTGATGAGATGCCTTTGTACTCCATTGTCCAGTTGTTTCCCCTGCCCTTGGCCCTTCTCCATTGTCTGACATCTCTCTTCTCAACATAGAGAGGAGGCCCGAAGACAGAAGGCAGAGCAAGGAAGCAAGGCCTGTTTGTACTCCACAGGGATGGTCAGAGCAAAAACGTCTCCTATGTTTGCTGCCTCTGGTGCATACTCAAAGTTGGACTGTGCAGCCAAATATAGCATCCTCAATACTCAGCTTACTGGTTTCATTGTTATTACTCAATAACATACCTTGTCTTGGGATTTTTTATACAAGCTAAAAGATACATATGCTTTCTTGCTGGTGTTTTTTTCTTGGTTTGTTTTTTTTTCAAGGCTGTTAAAATGTGGATCTAAATTTTTTTTATTTTAGATTGCAGTCTTTTAAATTCTGGAAAAAGTTGTGGCTGGAGAATGGTCTGAAGGATACCACTTCATAATTATTGTCTAAATTTTAGAAGTATCACAAATCAGATTTATGTTTAAAATATTTTCAGCATGCATTTGTAAAGGATGGTTTCTTTGTTTTTGAACATCCTTTCAATGTTATACTCTGAGGTAGAAGCAAATATATAAAAACTATGCTTAGAATCATAAAAGTACTGTAATTTTGTTCAACCACTTCACCGCCCACAAATTGGGCTTGGGGTTTCACTTGATTTCTCTGGTATAATGATTCCATTTCACCAAGAAAAAGTGGAGAAGAAAGTTGTTTTCTTGTTTTTGCCATATGCACTGTAATTTATAATCCAAGAATACAGCTGTAACTAACCATCAAAAGAAAGTATTTTGCCATTGTCACACTTCATGCAATTAGACTTTGCATAATATATGCAGTTGTGCTCCCAGTAGTCTATTTCTTCTTAAATTTCTGATAAATTTAGGTTTAAAACAGCATAAAGTTATTACATATTAGTGAGAAATTTCAATCCTTATTAAAACAAGCAATGAAAAATCCGCTGGTTTTTTTTTTAACTTGCTTTGGACTTTGCTCAGGCTTTATTAGTAATGCATCATATCAGCTGTGTTAAAATCCAATTAATAGCTCTTATTCATTGACCCTGAAAGCACATTTACAATAAAGTCCCTTTAGTCATGTCTCTTCTACTTGCACTGTTAAGTTTGATGTATCAACACTGGAAAAAGTTAATTTTTTCCCATTGTAGCAAACTAGAACATTTCTTCCCTTTCTACATTATATTTGAATGGCAAGAGTGTAGCTAGTAGACAGAGGGATGTCAGCTGGCATAGCTGAAATACTAAGATAGGATAATCACAGAAGGAGGTCACCAAACTGGAGAATGTCTAAAGAAGAGCCACTAAAGTAAAAGGTCGTGTGAGTGGCACATAGAACAGAGGAAAAAAGACCGAAGGAACTGGCTTTGTTCCACCTAGGGAAGAAGGTTCCACCTATGGAGAAAGAAAATTGCAGTCTTCCCTTCCCTTCCCTTAATAGGCATTGCAGAGAAGGAGGGGATTTTTTCAGAGATGCACAACACCAGGATAAGGAGCAACAGTCACGAGTTGCAGCAAGAGAGATTGCAGTTGGATGCAAGGATTGAATTTTTCTCCACAAGAGTGGAACCCACAGGCTGTGACACTTCCACCTTGGAGATCTTGAAAACATGACAGCACAAAGCCCTTGGAAAACTCGTCAAATGTCTAAAGTTACCCTTGCTCTGATCATTGGGGAGATTGGGCTATATGGCTTTCAGAGAACCTTACCCCCCAAAGTTAGTCTATGATTCCCAAAATTATTCTTTGACTCCATATTATTATTAAATTACAGTGAATTGACCAAACATAGTGGCATTTAACTGCAGATTCTAAAAGAAAAAAAACTTTCTGTCTGTCATTAGTACCCCACACTCTTACAAAAGATTACTCCCACTACCTACTTGAATAATAATTACTGGAACCAGCATATCTTTGAAAGATAAATGTTTCTTTAGAAGTGTCTGGACTCTGGTTTTGGTGGAGGTTCCTTTTAACTCATTTCTCTATAGTTTTCACATTTATGCTTTCTTGTTTCCATCTCTTTATCTTAACAGGACTCACACAAGTTCAGAATTAGAATTGTCATTGGGCTGTGATATAGCTAGAGTATTTCTTATGATAGTCTGAAGCCAGTGTGCTTCCAGAGTCTAATTCATTTGATGATTGAGACACCTGAGTATGAGGAATCCTGTTATGAAGTTCAATACTTACACCATCAGTAATGTCATATCTTCTATGGGAAAAAACTTTGTTTTCCTCATTTAAACATATTGGTTATATCATTAGGTATGGCGGCTAGATACTAATTTGACTGGAGTTTAGTAGATTTTCAAAAATAATTTTTAAATAATCTGCAAAATAAAATTCTAAACTTTAAAACCCCTAGAGAACTTCAAAACTTTGTTCAAAACTTTTGCTTATCAGGATATAAAGACTTTAGGAAGTTTGAAAATCAAAGTTTATTCTCTTCACCTAATAGTAATATTGCTGGAAGAAAAAAAAAAGTATTTTGAAGATGTTGTTTCCAACATTTACAGTGTCCTGGCTTGTTTTAATTATTCTGTCAGAAATGTAAGATACCAGATAATGGGGTGAAATTAGATGTAAGAAAAATAAGAGTATCTCGCCTATTTTACTGTCAAATATATCACAGCTATATCACATCCATTTACTGATGCTATGGATGTAAATCTATTTCAGATGTACAAACAAGTTCCTGTTTGTGGCACAGAAGGATTGAGTTTGTAAGTTCACATAGGATAGCAGAATTATAGAGCTTTATTTTCATGAAGTTCCTGGCTGAAGTTACAGATGCTCAGTTCCTCTCAAAATGAGCTTTTGTTTAGAGGCAGTACAACAGTGATAATAGTTAAGTAGAGCCCTGAAGAAGAATAGCTTGTTGAAGTGCATGTCTTGTTCCAGAAATGAGCCTGAGATCAAATCTGTTTTCAGATTGCTCTTCTAATGGCCATAACTTCATCGTTTTAAAATAGTCCAGAGTTCTTGTCATGTCCAAGCTTTTATGAAAAGAACAACTAATAGAAGCCAGCCTAAGGCATTTTCTACATGAAGATAAATATATTCTAATTTAGCTGATTGCTCTTTTTTGTGTGTGTGTGCATTAACTACATAGAATGTGCTTTGAATTCTTTTGTATTATATCATGTAGCATAACTTACCTGCTGTGGTTTAATCAAGTATTTGGGTCACTCAAACTATAATAGCAACAGAAATAATAACAATTTCTATCTTTAGCTGAGGCTTTTTAAATCTTCCTCCTCTTACTATTTTCTCTTCTTGTGATTGTTTTTATCTGTGATAGCATGCAAAGCACTTAAACTTTTGATCCTTTAAAAATTTGGAAACAGAAACCTCAGCTATTTAACAGTGCTTTCATTAAAAACATTGCTTGTCATTTTTGGCTTAACTTGTTTGAAAATACTTTATGCAGGAGTTTTGCAAACTTCTAAAGCATGTTAAAATTTCATTTTGATAGAAACCATGCTGCATAATACTTCCTCCCCACAGAAATTAATGCTTATTCTGTAATAAGTTTAGCATAGCATGCATCTCAGAAAATGTCTTTAGCAAGTATGAATTGGATGGAACACTTTGGTGTTAGGCAGGAGTTACGCACGTTGCTTACAACAGTCTTTTGCATGTGCTCATGGTTTTTACATTTCACTTTTTGTGAATATACTGCAGGCAGGCTGAAAAGCTTTTCAGGAGTTCTTATTACTTAAAGCATACTCATTCACAGCCAATTATAACAAGACAACTTTATCAGTTCCAGGGTGCATTCATGTCATGCTATAATAGATCTGTTCTAAGAGATGGTATGTTTTTAGCTCTGAGCTGGCTAGGAACCTCAATTGATTATTTTAATCACTGTAAGACACATTTCAAAAATATCCAATCAGTGCCTCCCACTCTGTCATTTAGGAGAAAAAGTAAACAGTACACCTTCTGCAAGACACTAAGACTTACATATGATTGCCCAAACATAGGAAAACTTATTATTCTGGCACACAAATGAAAGCTGTCCAAGAGCTGATGGGAGAGCATCACACAGCAGCCAGAAGAAGCCATGGAATTAGAAGCAAGACCTTGGCCCATTTACACCAGAATAATTCTAGTGAGAGACTGCAGTTTCTAGTTCATCCAAAGGATGGTCCCTGCTCTGATGTGTAATTTGTCAAGACAGATAAAACAAGCTCAAGTTTGTTTTCAGCAAATACTAAGAATCTGAGCTATGAAAATGAAGTCAAACATCATTAGCTACTGTTCTTTTGAGTTTTAGGTGGAATGAAATCCCAACCTACAGAAATTAACAGAAATTATGTTATTAACATCACGGGGAAAGAACTTAAGCACAGTTGACCCAGTTCAAAGGCACAATTTAAAGCTTCATTTTCAATAGGGATGATAGAAAATGTGAGGCTGCATCTTGAAGTACTCCACTTGCTTGATCTTTTATGCTCTTCCATTTTGACCTCCTGGTTTGTCCTTTCTTTTAACTTCCATTTGTCCCTTATTATGGACCACATAAATCATGTCTCAGCCTGAGTCACGAAATACAAGAGTAAAACTTGAAAGCAGGCACAGTGAGCCAAGTGCAACAAAACAAGACATAAAAATCAAGAGGCAGCAGTCCATAGTTTCTTGATCCAGAAAAAGGAGATGCGACTGACATAAACCAGAGTACAGCAAGCAGGATTATAAAGCCAAAGCTTCTGTTTTAAAAACATATTATTCTGTCCTAAAAATACAATTGGTAGCCAGAAGTAGTAAGCAAAAACATGTGTACAGAAATTCTCAGCTTGGATTCTACTGGGTGTTATTTATTAAATCAGGAGCCACTAATATGTTTCTTTGTCTCTGCTGCAGAAGGAAAATAGTGGCATGGAAACAAAAGAAACTTGACAGACCACACACAGTCCACACACAGCTTGGATGGACCAGAGCTTGCAAGATAAAGTCCAAAATTGGGGTTTAATTTGTTGAGACATTACAGAAACAGTGTCACCTCTCATTATACAGCACAGTTACTTCATTTTTAATTTGTAATAATGGGCTTTTTTTTCAATTAAGGAGAACGTCCCAGTGCCATTTGAAATGCTCACTGTCATTGACTAAGTAGGCTTAGATTGTTGTCCCCTCTGTGACTGACCTTGTGCAGTTTGTCCATGACTTCAATACATGTTTGTGCAAGATCAACAGATTCCATAGAAAACTTGCGGCCTCCTAACTATGTTATGTTTAAGCACCAAGAACATTTCATGTATTCAAATCATCTTTCATTTATTCATATTTTGTGGATGGTGCTCTGTCTTTCCTTTTATAAAAGCAGTCCTACGCTGGGCTTGGTGTATGTTTATTCAGGGCTTCGTCCTGCACAGAATACACTCCTTGCATGTTGGTTCCATGATATCGTAACATACATTTTAAAATTTAGCAAAATAGGAGAGAGAAACAAGAAAGAAATGAAATGTTTTGGGGGGGTTTGGGGGTTCTTGGTGATGCATCACCTTTTAGCCTGAAAATAGAACATGTATGAATGTACATAGCCTCTGTACATTCACTTCAAGGTACACAAATTTAACCTATAGCAGTGATAACTTAGCCTTTTACTTTATATAAAATCAACTGAGAAATAATATTATTGCTTGTATGTTTCCTATAACTACACCGCATGTTATCAGTTAAGAATAGCAAGATTATATGATTAGAAATACTTATGGTTTAGGTACTGCAAAACACTCATAATTAATGTGGTTTGTAATGTAAACCCTAGTGATTTCTCTAGGACACGAAACAGCCATGAATTACTATTACATACTTTTCAGAAAGCCTTTCGGAATAAAAAAGGAAATTGAACACTTAAGAAAGTATTTGGGAGGTGTAGGAAATACTATGTTGTCCTTTATTACTGGCATCAACAGGGAAAAACCTGTAAAAGAATGGACAAACTATGACAGTAACATGTTCAGCATTTAAAATTCCTTATGTATGCATGTACCATGTAAATTGACTAATTTGAATTAGTATTTATTTTTAAGATATATAAATTAATGTGTTAAAGAAAATTGCTCCAGCAAATGTGGCACCAGTTCAATACATATGCACATACCTAATCTACTCATATACATGTTTGTCTACTTTTCTGAGCTGAATCTCACATTTAAAATTATTGTGCTAAAGATGGTCCCATAAAAAGACTGGGAAACAATAAAAATCCTTTAACGAATTTTAACAGGCCTGAAGAACTAACTAATAAATAATCAGAGAACTGTGATAACTACATTAAATCTGAAGTGAAGATCAGAAAATGAAATTAAATGTAAAAATTTTGTATTTTCCACACAAGTACAATTTATATATAGAAATATATATATAGAATTTATATAGAAACATATTCTATGTAATTAACATATTTTGGGTAATTAATTATCAAAATGATCAGCTTCTATGCCACAGTAATGTGCATAAAGTATTGTCCTTTTCTTGTTTAGAAACATAGTGGGGGGGATTTCTGTGCTGCTTATGTCTGTATGATATATTTGTTTAAAATTTAGTGGATGCTGATATTCAATTCCCTGGCAGGATGCAGAGATAGAGTATGCATCTAGGCAGATAGGTACGAGTAGATGCTTGGGAGAAACTTCATTTAGACGGTATCATTTTTTTCCTTTTAAAAACCTAAGATAACCTACAGCAAATTCTTCACTGTCAATAGTCCAGCTTTTTTAATACAAAAGTTCTCATCTACTTTTAAGTTCATTATGGCACCACAGTAAAATTACATTTACAGACTTAAAATACACAACTTTAAGATATGGCTATTACTAAAACTTAAACATTATTTAAAGCACTTCACTTGTAATTACAGATAGAAATTTAATTTTTAATAACTATTCTGGAAAAAATATGTGAAGCCAGGTATTTTAAAAGATGCCAAAATTATTATATAATATTTCATCTTGTTATCATTATATGTGTCAATTTGATTTATCCCAGCTTGGAAAATTAGACTAGACATGAAGGGGTAGGAACAGTCTTACAAGTTAAAAAAAGTATATATACATATATATATATATATATGCAAATGAATATCCTCTTGCTCTCCAGTCTCTTCCAAGAAAAGTTTCCCATTGTCAGTGAGCTGATCCTAATATCATCTTAGAGTAGAGAAGGTATTTTGAAGTACAGACTTCTTTTCCTTCATGCTGTTTTAACTATGGTTTTATGTAGGTAAATACAAGCCCTTTGTAGTTATATTTAGCTTAAGCACTAAGCTTTTCTTTTTACCTTTGTCTTGCTGAACTACTTAGCATTTTCTGGGTTTTTCATGTGTTCGTTATTTGCCTAAGCAGCGTGCAGTCACTTTGTTCCTGACGTTTTAAGAAATTTCAGGTATTTTCTTCTGAGCTAGGATTCAGGCTCAGTGTTTTTAGAGACCATTTAAGTTTCTAGTATTATGAAGTATATCTAAAATATGTTATACTTCAGTTTTCATCCAAAATGCTATTTGCATCTGATTGCAACTCTGCAAACTCATCTTGGCTGCTTCTTAGTTTTCAGAGTGCTGCATTTGAAGTGTTCTGTCTATTCATGAAGTGGGAACAGCATGGTAATAGCTGCTCGGGGGGCAACAACATGGCAATAGCTGCTCCAAACTCATTTTTCAATGTACCAGCATTCTATGTTGGAGAGACTGTACCGAGACAGAGAAAGCAAATTTTACCCCTATACTGCTGATATTGTAGTTCACAGACCGTATCTCATCTACTATTCTGCCATCCGTTGCCTCACAGGAAACTAATAGGAGATGCATAATTTTTCTCGCAAAGGTTAAATTATATAAGAACTAAACAACTCTACTTGATTTTCATATAGTTGCAAGTTAAATTGCAATACAGGAAAATGGGGACAAGTACATTTTGCATCTTGAATGATCAGATTCAACACTAGAGCTCTTGATGAAGTTCTCGGGGAGCAACCATTCTGCCAAATTGTTCACTGTGGCAAAAAACCAGACTCACAGACACACTAAAATCTTTAACAAGTATTTTGTAAAACAACTGCTGGTATTCCCGCAGCAATACTTGTTAGTTTTACTAGTTGTGTTAAATTTGCGAAGTGACAATTCCATGTTAGATCATTTGATAAATAGCCTTTGACCAGATATGAATCTTTTATCTCCTCCTAAAGGCTAAACATTTCTGCATGTTTGGAATTAATTGCATTAACTTCATTAATCTGTTTCATGATCTTAAAGCTCCTACGGGTGTTTTAATCTGGTGTTTGAGGTGACTTTCTTGATCATCCTCAAGCTTCATCCTGTAGTTGTGAACTGGAGTTGACTAGTTCACTAGGTTGACTTAAAGCTCTTTGACTGTGATTGTTGTTGCTTGTCTTCTTTATGGATCACAGAGTTTATGTTAGATAAAACTCATAAAAAGTCAAGTAATGAACAAGAAATAGAATTGTTCTAAAATTTGCTAAAACGTTTTACTGTCCCTAAAAGCATAATCATGACCTTCTGCGGAAGTGGATAGAATTTGTAGCCACAGGGAACCTTTCACACAGATTTCATTGCAAGATTGAAGCTAAAATGAAAGGCCAGATAGTTCACAGCCATTCTGCAGGCTGTGGACCAAAAAATTATAACTACTGGACTAAGTTCAAACTGTTAGCAATTAAAGAAAGACTGTCTACAATCTCAGTGTCCTGCCCATGCAGAACTTGTTGAAAATTCATTAATTCACCAGCATTAGTGTAATTTCTGGGGTAATATACAGCTTACTGTAGCAAAGAATTACCTGGAAGCAGGGATTCTACTACTCTGACTTACTTCTAATAAACACATTAATTGTATTGTGCATTTCCAATTTTATTCCTCAACTGCTTCTTTAGTAGTCATGTGTTTACATACAAAGGTTTTTAAAATATGCAACTATTACCAACTTAAAAGCTATTTTTTCTTTCTTACATATTCTCACTAAGAAACAGAAGGTTCTAAAATTCCCAGTTATATTTTTCATCTTGTACCTTCAGAGGTATCACACTGGTGTCTTGTGTTGGAATTTTGTAAGCAGCAGTTTTAGTGATGAAAAATAAAAAATATTCCTAGATTTAGTACTTTTCATATTTTGATCTCAAGAAACCTTAGAAAGGAGTTTAGTTTCATCACCTGAATTTTACTGAGAAGCAACCTGGAGACAAGAGAAGGAATGTGACTTATTCACGTTTTCTCAGTAAGCCTGTGACAGAAATTGAACTTTTGTCTCCTGAATTCTAGCCAAATATTTTCTCAAGCCTACTCTCCTTCTGCACAGGAGTGCAGATTCCAAAATGCCAAAAGACATAAAAAGCAGACAATGTAAACAGGTGCAAATGAACACACAGTTCAGAAAATCCTGGCTCCGTTTAATTTGGTGGCAAAACTTCCTTCAGCTTTTATGGAGTCAGGATTTTCATCAAGTCAGACCATCTTTTAAAGAAAATAGTACCATATTTACACTAATGGGTCTTTTCAGATCTAATCTTTTTTTTCCCCATAGTTTGAGTTACCATAGGTTCTTTAATTAAACTTGATACATAATTCGCTGTCAGCTTATATTTCTGAACCAGACCTTAACACTATTCTTTGAATTCCTTCTGCTTTAGAGAAAAAAAAATGTGCTGCCTGTTCTGAAACACACTAAGCTTGGTTTTCATCATCATCGTTCTGACAAATCTGTGTTCTTGGCTTGGTTCCTTTGTATTTTCATTATATAGGTATTATTTTGTCTGTTGGTGACAAATTTCACTGTTACTTACAGATACTGTTCAATTAAATATATTTTCATTTGTGTTTTGACCACAGAGTAGGATGAAGAGAGATGTGCTATTGAAATTTTTAAGTGTGTTTTGGATTTAGAACATACACGTTTGCTATAAAAAATTAATGATAGCGTTAAAGGTTACCACAAGTTAATTTTTCTCAGTAAGTAATGAACTTACCAATAATCTGTGAATTAGTAATTAAAAGTTTATATGAAGAACATGTTTTGTCTTGACATTAAAGTTTGGGGTAGTGGCTGTGGCTGTTCAGTGTCTCTGATTTTATTTGTTGTTTTTTATATGATTAAACTGAACTTCTTCCTCCTTCAAATAATAATCTGTGGCAGTGCATAATAAGAATGCACTGAGGCATAGAAGGCAAGGAAGTGACTTGGTGTCAAAATTAAATAACTTGTTACCAACAGGAAGCAATTGGTCTCTGTGTAACCAGTGTCTTCCAAAAAGCCTGAGAAAGAAAGTACTTTTCCTTAATGTTCAGAAGGAAGCTTACAAACAACTGAAATCCATATAGTGAACCATCATACAATAATAAAATAGTCCCATGCACTATATTGATGCTGATTTACATAAATCACTCAGGAGAGCAAATGTTTTCTTGAGAAAATTATTTCTTGAGGACTGTGTTCCTTCCTTCTCCTTTTAAACTACTCATCACCTTCAGAGAATTCTAGCTTGTACCTTACTTAATTAAAGTTGTTCCAAATCTAATGTGGCTTATTATTCCTCACAGGAGAGCCTACTTACTCTGTTTGGAGAGAAATGGTGGCCAGGATCTAAGACAGGAAATGCTTATGAGAGATGAGAGAAATTCCACTGACCATTGCATAAAATTGAAAAGGGAATGTCAGAACAGGACAAATCTGATGTATAATGGCCATTTTAAAGTAATGGTAGTTTCCTGAGAAGCTGCCTTCCTTTTCAAACTTTAGAGATGAAAATATTGGTGAAAAAAAAACCTGCACCAGATCACAGTATCATTTCCAACATATCACCTGTAAAAATGTACTGCTCTAACGTTGGAACAGTAAACTGAAAAACAACTGACACAGAAATTAAACACATCAGCTTGTCCTGCAAAAGTTAAATTATTACTGGTTCTGTGTGTTGTGCCATGGACCACACTGGGTATTTCATTTTTCTTCTGACAGCTTGGATTCAGGAGTTTGATCTGTTTTTTAACAACATGTTTGCTATAGAAAATATTTCATTCTACTGAGCTGACATACTGCTGAGCAGTAAAGGGTCCTAGCTTACACAGTATGGGTAAAGCTGTGCTCAGTGTGGTAGATACTGACCTGTCACATGGTAAAAGAAACTTCAATACCATGTGAATGAAACTATAGATAAACAAGATATAGTCTACTCTTACTATGAGAGAATTAAGCCTCTTAATGCTTATTAAAATTGCTTTAGTGGCTGTGATAAAGACTAAAGACAAAAATTAAGCACTTTTGAGATTACTTTTATTTGCTTTAGGCCAGACTTGTCAATTGTTACATATATAAGACTAATTTTGCAAGTAAATCACCAGAAATGCATGCACGTGACCTGTAGTCAAATTAATGAGTACCAGGACTGTGGAACTGCATAGGCTGTGCTCTAAGAATTCATAGTAACAGTAGTGCAACCAGAGGAGCATCATCAAAGGTCACTGATGTGATTGTATTGCATATATCTAAGTCTTGTTGTCAGAACAAATGTTAAAGTCATACTTCCATTATCCTTCCTAATACAGCTATGTCAAACATAGGGTAGTACAAACAAATGCCAAACTATCTTTCTCTACATAGAGTACATTGTCTGATGTTTCTCCTTAATGTAACAGGCCAAAGCGATCAGTGTGAACAGTGTGCCAGCCATTTGCATTAGGTGAGGATATCATATAAATTTTATCCGTACTTACCAGAAGAAAATTGGATTTACATTGTTTACTAGAACAGGTTGACCAGAGAAGGGGTGGATGCCCCGTCTTTGAAAACATTCAAGGTCAGAACTATTCTAGCTCTGAGCAACCTGAAGATCTCCCTGCTCATTGCAGAGAACTTGGACTAGATAATCTTTAAATGTCACTTCCAACCCAAACTATTCTATGATTCTATGACAAAAACTGGAAAATAGCTCTTGCTAAAAACATTTAATTTCTACCAAGTAGTAAGTCCTAGTTGAGAAGGCACATAATTGTCAACATTCAGGCATCTTTTATTTCTGACACTATTCTGTATTGGGCCTTTATGCAAAATTTCATTGATTTCCTTTAACACTAATGATACCTTTCCTGGAGTTACCTTAAGGCAGGATAGCTTTGCTTTGCTGTGCTCTGGCTGGCTGACTTTATCTAGAAGAAATTTTCATTGATTTAAAAGGTAACAGAGAACTGTACAGATTTAAAGACCTGATTCTAATTGATGATCAATAAATTTTGAAACAAAATCAGAATAAAAAACAAAGGCGACCACGTGGGTCGCCTTTTGATCTCTTAACATAGGTGCTATGTGAGGTTAATTTTTTTATGTCCCACCAGCTAACATAGTTGCTTCTTCTAGGTAATTACAGCTATATCTGTGATGGTGCAGTGCCAGAAAACATTCCGAGTTGTCAGCATTCTCTATGCTGCCCCATGCAGGTCCTCTCCACAGCACTTTGTGCAGTCTGCAGGAGGGTTATGGGCTGAACAAACTAGTGGGTCACTTATGCCAAACTCTCAACTTTATTAGGTGTATTTGTTGGGTTTTCTTCAGTGCTTCCTAAAACCTTATCATATAGTCTTGGGGTCACAATGACCTCACTGAAATTATTAGTTTTACCATTGACTTTGAATCTAGTCAAAATTATTTTCTTTAATCATGTTCCAAATTTAAAATATTATTTGCATTTCTTGTCTTGATTAGTTTTTTTGCCAAAAACAGATTACCATGTCCAGCATTAAAATCAGCACCACAGAACCCCATACCTACAGAGGACAGTATGTGTGAAGGAAGAGAGCTCAGAGATCTCAGTCCAGAGATTCAGTAGTTTGCTGTATGAATGTCTTTTCTCTAGCACTCTTCTGCAACATCCCTGGAGGCTACAAGCATGACCTCTGCAGTCATACTGCTACTGTTTGTGCATTCAAAACCCTTTAGCTGAACCCCAGAATACAGGTAGCAATCTCTTCCACCAAAATCCTTTCCCCACCTCCCAGCTCTGCAATGTCTAACAAGGTTCTGTGCCAGCAATCCTATAAATGTAGGGAAATGTATCACAGTGCATTAGTGCCTCTTGCTTTCACCAAAGCAGATGAAGGTTTACTTGGTGACCCTTTATTAATAATTGCATTAGCTAGAGCAGAACCAATATATTAGTCTTAGCTAAATTTGGTTCTTTAGGGCTAAAAGTATGTGCATTTATCTTACCTAACAGTGTGTATATGAAGTGCTTGCTCCATAAAAAATTACTTTCTATGGTGCATCCATTTAACTACATCAGCTACACATTGCCCACCAAATGTCACCACTAAGACTGCCAGTGACATGCATATCCTTGGGCAGATTTAAATAGCTTCCTTTATTTTAATTAACCTGTCAGAGAAAGCTTCTTCATTTCCAACACTTAAAATTAAGTTTGGCCTAAAGTCTAAATTTAGCCCTGCAGCCATGATAGATTTGAAGACCAGTCCCTTTCACAAGGGTTTTGAAATGGTCTCACAGTTGCAAACATAAGAGGAAATGCAGTCTACAAAGTAGCAGAACTGAGTAAGAAGCTTCCAGTTTATATTACTGCTTTTCTGATTATAACTGCTTCTAGTCTACTTCCTTTAAAACATCTTCCAAGCCAGAATTACCGAGTGGCAAACTTCTATATTCTGCATCTTTTTAAAATTAAACTGTTGTGAGCAATGGGAGTGACAAGGAAAAGTTTACTAGACAAAGAGATTGTAATATGTCTCCAAGTAAAGTATGTCTAAATCATTCTGATGTTAGAGCTGTTGCATTTTAGCTTTATTGTCGTTTATGAACATCAGTTAAATTTCCACTTGAAGCTGATGTTTTGAGGCTGGAAAACCATTCCAGAAGAATTGAAATAGGAAGGATTAGCTGACCATTTAACGTAAGTGACTGTGCAATTAAGTTGTTTGCAGTAATAACTCATTTAACCAGAGGCCTATTTAAATTCCTTGTTGCTGTTATAAAAAAGAGTGATGCAATTCACAGTTGCCTGGACAGCTCAGACAAATCAATTTTGTCTAACTGCCTAAAAGAAGTTAACTGTTTTGTTTAACCTAATGACTTAGGTTCTTTGTGTTGGTTGACAGACACCTCCAAGGGACCCTTCATCCTATTTTAAAATGGGATTAATAATCTTTTGGAACACAGGGCTGTTTTTCATCAGATGTCTAGCTTTTAAACTGTTAAATTACATAAGAATAACTCCATCCTAAATTTAAAACAAAATCTGGTTTCGGTGCAAACCACTGGTTTTGAATTTGAATTTTCCTATTTTAGAAATGGTGTTTGTAACACTCATGACTTATACTAATGAATCACTAAATTCTTTTAAAGTAATCCTCTTAGATGCAATCAAGTCAGAATTAAAACATTAATTTTGAATAGTGTGAATTGTGTCATTCATTTCAATGGACAAATCATTTTGGTAGATCTGTGCTGAAACCTAAAGCTGTTGCTGTAGATATCAGCCCTTCCTACTGTTCCATGTCTGATTCTCTTAGTGAAAAGCTCAGCTAATAACTTTATTCAGCACCTCAAACAGCCTAAGTGTTGTTTCTGATCTAGCTGCCACATTTCCCAGCCATTCTGACTGCTTGAAAAAATTGTGCACAAGTAAAAAATACCCAGGTCCTGCAAATGTGGTACATTAATTTTACACTTGACTTTTCTATAGTGTATCTGACTCTTTATTTAGTAAGATAAAAAAATATATTTCTTTAAGGAGCTGCAGAATTCAAGGCTTGAGAATATACGAGGTTTTAACATGCCTATACAATTGATTTGTAACTATTTAATTGAAAAAAAATTCAGTCTAATCACTTTTAGCACGAGTTATATTCAGCCTGTAAACTCCTTATTATTCATATGCAGAGGGATGTGTCCAATGATTAAGACCCCAAGGATTTGATTGAAAGAATAATCTGCATTTCTAAAGAAAAAATAAGCAGTAGGGTATTTAATTCTTAACAGAAATGTTGTGATGCACGTCAAAGCATCACTAACTCTTAGTTTTAAAAACAGTATCTGCAACTTGCATGTCCATTGGCTGGCTCACTGCTATATCTGTAGTGTACCGTCTTGATCTAATAATTGCTTATTATGCAGTTGTTTATCCGCTCATTTGAAACATCCTGAAATTCAGTCTAGCTCAGCAAATTGCTGTGCTTAAGGCATTTTTACATTCTAGGAAATTATAATATCCCCAGAAGGCAAAGAATTAATAATAAAAATCCTCTTTTGTAAAAGATTATCATTGCAGAGCAAATGGAGCAGATCTTCCCTATCTTAGCGCATTTAATATTCTAATTTTTTTCTATGAAAGTTTGATGGAAAGACTATGTGGGGATCACTGTTTTATTAACTTGTTAAGAGACAAATTTACTGAACCAATGCAGCATATTGATTTCAGTGTCTGCTATATGGAAAAGCAGCAATAGTAGACTAGATGACTTCTAGATGACTTCTAGATAGATGACTTCTAGACATTTCCATGTGGAAGTTTGCTCATTCTTTAGACATTTTGTGATCTTGATCTATCTGTTTAGGCTGGCACTAAGGAGTTAATGATTCAGATTACATGGATGCTTTCATTTTTACTACTTAGAAGTTTTTCCTGCCTTCCAAATGATTTATTCCTAGTATGCCTAGTATGTTACCCTTATTGAATACTTTGCAAAGGATCCACACTGTCTCATTCTATGGAAACAGTATTCTGGTGAGCAGATTTCTGGTTTGATAGGCAATAAACAGAAATTAGAACACTACATGCAGCACATTTTTCATCAGTTCTCAAATACTATTCAACCGATCAAGCATGCATCCATCTCTGGAGTGGGGGAGCTTAATCCTAAAATCCATCACATAATGCAGGTGACTTGATCTAATTTCCTTTATAATTGCAAACATACAAAGGTAAGTATCATAGCTAAGATATTTAAAAAGAAGGAAAAAGATAACAATCAAACGAAATAGAGTTGCAATCCTCTAGGTACTTTTCTTGAAGTTTTTCAAGTCCACAAGCATACCTGTCTTCCAAGTTTTATTTTTTGCTTTATATTTTGAGGAATTAGAGGATTCTTATTAATCTAGGGGTTCAATGCTGATTTTATTTCCATTATTCATTTTCACATTGCAGCAGTCAAGTATCCAGCAAAACCCAGAGATTTCAGAGAGTATGCAGGCATTTGTGGTTCTTCACCCTACAAAATAAGTGATTCATGTAGGCAGGGGCTGAAATCATAGCAAGACAATTCAGAAATTATTCTTCATATATCTGCACTCTTACCATATTTTTTTACAAAAAGAAAAGTTTGTAATTTCCTTTCTCAGTTGTCTGTGTTGTATCCCATAGAGGTCACAAGCCTTTCTACTAAGAAATCTTAATCATCTAGACAAAGAGTCTTTTTATTAGCAACATTAAGACTACACAGGTAAGTGGTTTATGGAAATTATGTATTTTTGGGCCAAGCCATCAGAAATATCTTCTGGATGTTTTTATCAAGCCTAGCCTTAGAATCTGTACAACAGATAGTTTAAATTTTTATCCTGAGTTTCAAAAATATGAATAATTACAGAAATAGAAAGATGGAAATTGAAATAGAAATACATATAGGATTTCCAAGTAAGTAAAATTTACTTCTGACATAAATTTAGATCACTATTTATTATTTTTATGTAAGCTATCAGCAAAGGGGTTTCAGAAGTAGCAGACTTATATGTTCTTGTGGATATGCAGGATATACACTGACCTACTTTGTAGACGTGGACAGAACTGTGTCTGTAAAAGTATTTAAAGTGGGTCTCTAATGTAAAACATAATTTAAAAGAGCCTTATTGAAGCAGCATCTTTTACATAAGCTCTCAGATATACTAAAGCACTAACAATTATTCATCAGGCAATCTCAAAGCATTTCACAAAGACGGGAAAGTACTTTTTTTATTCTACAAAATGGAAGTATGAAGTCTGAAGTTTGATTTTATGAAGGATCAAGTGTTTCAGTTGCTTAGAAACACAAAAATGAGAGAGATAGGTCCTGCCTTACACTTAAGGAGACACATGTCTATACACCACTGAATCTTTTGCAAAATTAAATAAAGCATAGCTTTATACATGTTCATGAAGCCAAATAAATTGCCCAGGGTCTTCCAGCTACTCAGTGGCAGAGCTGGCAATGGCATTCCTGCCCCTTGGATTTTTATGCTAGGTCCTTTCCCCTTGACCATCCCTTCATCAATGCATTGACTGAAATGTGAAATCATTGTTTTACCTATATCAACATTGGAGTAACAGGCAAGGAGAGCTGAATATGAAGAGGTGGTTCGTCTGAGGAACAGTGACAAGATGTGCAGAATGCAAGTGAGCCAGAAGCACTTTATGACACAATCAGAATCTGAATTACAGTTTCAGTAATCATCAGTTCCCCTTCTTCTCTGTCATTTCTTTATTTAATATACTGCATGTAAAAGACTTACTGTGCAAGTTTTATAAGCTTGCAATAAAAATATAACAACTGTTGTATTAAATTATTTAAGTTGTAAACCATTGTAAAAAGCAGAAAAAGTTATATCGATGCGGAGACAGAAAAAATTATTGTGATGGAGTATAAAATATATAGTGCTGATTACTACAGAATTTTTGCCCAGTTTAGCATATTGTAAATCCTTGGTTGGCCTTAAGAATGAAACTGCATGTAGATTTTTTAAAAGAATTGTGGCAAGTGGTTAAGAAAAGTGAAGCTAAAATCAGATTTATGATTTAAAAACAAATCAGCAAAAATGTGACAGCATATAAAAATATCCAAGAGGTCAAAAGAGAGAATTGTGGCAAAGCAAAGGATCAAGGTATTTAAAACTTCCAGATTTTCTGTGAGGGAAAGCTAGAATTCTGAAGGAAATGGACTACCAACTTTTTATTTTAAGAAAGTAGATTATTATTTTATTCTTCAGTGCTACGCTTTACTAAAGAGATGTACCAATAACTTTGAATCTGGCTGTATTTACATTAGTAGCATTTGAAAGTGCTAGATTTACCAAAATTAGTAACTACAAAGGGAAACAAACATATTTAGCATGAAGTTCTGACTATAAATGATAAGAACCATTTCATTTTCCTTTATTCTGCCTCTTCACTCTTGGTAAGTCAAAAATGAAACTGATTAAATGATGATGATTAATAATAATCATCATCATCCTCCTTTAGCATTTTCCTGTTTCACCTTTTTATCTTTCCAGATTTTTGGGGACTTTTAATGACCCCAGGTATTCTTGTGGCAGGTTGCAGATGAGTTTTCTTGGCCCAGAAAAGTGATTTGGCAGAAATGCAGCTAGGCAGAGCATATTTCGTTGCCTTCCTTTCTACCAAGATGTGCTTTCTGCAAAAGAGAAAAAGAGGTGATGGCCTCATTCTAATGAATCTTCCTAGCAGTGGTGTAATTGAAAAAACCACCTTGCAAGAGAAACCTTTTTAAAAGAAAAGCCAACTCATTCAGCTAATCTAGAGTAGAAAATACTGGTAAGGCCACTCTAGTGATGATGTTCCAGGTCTGATATTCCCTGACAAATTAAGGCGCAAGGCATAAAGTATCAGTGTTGACCAAAGAGTGGGCTGTGTGGGCCTCTTAGCTTTACTTTAAAACTTCTTGAACAATTTATTTCTCTCTACCTGTTCTGCAAAATTGTTAAAACCACATCTGATACTGTTTAAAGATCACATCTTTAAACAGAATGAAGCACAAGGATAAGCTATGTTTTCACTATGCCTGATAGGTTGGGCTTCTTTTGGTGGAAAAGATAAAGGTTACCCTTCCATCACTTGCACTTCATGTTTCTTAAAAGTGGTTAAAGCATCACATACATTTTTCTTCTGAGCATTTTCAATTTCATTAATCCAGTATCTTCTTGAGCTAACATAGTTCTTAACGGAGATGTAGCTTAAGGCTCCAAAAGCAGAAATTCCTGTCAAAACAACCAGTGATCCAGCAGAGGAGCTGTCAGTGCTGCTGACTGGTCACCTGTGGGTCCTGGCCCACCTGAAGGATCTAGGGGCTGATCCACCTGGGTGAACCTGAAACCTCTAAGCAACAGCCCAGATCTGGGCAGCTTTTCAATTTACTGCTGGGCTATGCTGTGTACTTTACCTGTCAACATAAAATGTAAGAGTTACAGAAAGCACTGCAGTTTGTGCAATCCCAAAAGGCATTCTACAAAAGTCGTTGTTTTTTTTTAAACGGATGTTTGAGACCATGTATTTTGGTGAAGAAACATTCTTCTTTTTTAAAAATATATATATTTGTGTGATAATTTAACTGTATTGCAGACTTTTGTGATACACTGTGGTATAATATATATAGCAATGTTTAATAAGAAATGATAATACAGTTAGATGTACAGCCTTATGACAGATATAATAGACTATTTTGTCATAAAGTCCACAGGTAACTTTCAAATGACCTGTAAACAACTCCACCTATTGATGGTGGAAGAAGAGCAGAGGCCTCTGAGCAGTGAAGTTTTTTAACAACAGAGCAGGTGGAACGTGTGCAGCACTGCTCTTCTGGGACTGTGATTTTAATTTCCAGAGATCCAAGAGCAGCCCAAGCAAAAGGCTGATTCAGTTCTTTGCCACTGTATTATTGTTTCTAAGTGTCCTCAGTGTGGTATGCTCTCAAAAGAAGGGGTGTATGCTGGGTCAGAATTCAGGGTCAGTGGTTGGCTTTTCTTACAAATTACCTTAACAAATCATGTAATTCTTCCACTGTTTTCTATTAATCAGTTTCCTACCTGTCCAGTGTTCCTTTTTCAGCTCTCAGGGGTTTTTGCCAATGGTAAACTCTAGGTGGTAGACTTTGTTATTTAGTGTTTATTCAGAGCTTGATAAAATGACACATTAGTCTTGCTGAAGGCTTTTGTAAATTATGCTATTAATAACTTCAAGTTAGAGCAAAAATGACTTGCAGCTCAGATCACTATGTGGCCAAGTTACAGACCCTTTTTCTTTCATTTTGCTGTTGTTTGACACAGCTGAATGACTCTCCCAAGCCTCCTGTTCCCAATTCCATAACAAACTATGAGCTCATATTACACAGGAAGCACTAGCACTGAGATTTATTTGTCATCCTTAGAGCCCATGAGAAGGAACAAAAGACTCTCATCTCTCTCTTTGTGTTCCTTGGCTGTAGGGAGTAAGAGGGTACTGATATCTTGGGTCACTGCCATACAGGATAAAAATCCAATTAATGTAAATCTGCCAGATCGAGGGGAAGCAAGTAGTGTGGCTATCAAGAGCCCACAAATTTCTGGATGGATCATCAGCAACCTCTGGCAGCACAATTTCCCCATTAAAACAGAAGCTGGGTTTTGTTCCACCTCTAAATACTGGTCTACCTTTCTTTTTAGCCTGCTCTGGCTAATTTTGCATAAGTTGTCAGTTGCAACAGTTATGAAATTTTAGTCATTTGTTGACTCATTCAGCCCAAAAGGCAGTGAATGTCACGACCATTGTTACTTCTTCCAGGCAGCTTTGATTAAACTGCTGTGAAGCCAGACCTGGATCAATATGAATGATCTTCATCGACCTAATAATGTATTTAACATGTTCGGTGCACTTTTGTCTGTTTCTGCTAGAATACACTGTTTACATTAGTGCAGGAGATTGATTTAAAGTTTCAGAGTTCTTTACAATGGTAAACATTAGAAATAACCTCATTAGTTTGCACATGGTACTATATATAAATATGTAATCTACCATGCAAGCTCCTCAGCAGGTGTAAATTAGCATAGCTACCATTTATAGTTGTTGAGGATCTGGCCTAGAAACTGAAAACAATTATTCCATCAGTATTATTTTAAATGATCACAGCTTAACTTGACATAAAGCAAGGACCGTATGATCTTTGTACTTAGTCGAAAGATGCTTACCACAACATCTTTTAGAAAGCTTTTCTATTATTTGTAGACCAAATTCTCCTACCAGCAGATGTATGTGGTGTCCTCTAGTTATATGAACATCTCTTTGTGGTCCGGCCTTTTGGATGCATTGTGTCCAGTCAGGTATTTCTTTAACCCACTGGCTTTGAAGACTATTTAGCAAACTTGAATAAACGAACAAATGTGGAAGCTGTACCAAACATATCACTTGGGGATGTCAAAGCACTTAACAAACATTGTTACAACTTAGTCCATGTGTACCCACCGAAGGACATATTTGCTTCAGTATGTCTCATGACAGCTTCTTAAAAAATATACTTAAGTGAATTTAACACTTGTGAAAGGTGCCAGATTGACAGGCCCTAGAGATAAAAGTTCTTGCATTACCAGCAGGCACAGCCGGGCTTCCCACACGTGCTGCCCCACCAGTGTCCCCAGCCCTACCTGGAGGGCACAGCAACCAACTGTCCTACAGCTTGCAAATCTGCCCACCTCATGCTCCTGGACTATGGGCCAAGAGTCAGTAGCTGTAAGGGGACCTAAGGGTGAAAAACCAAGTTCCATAATTACTGCACAGGTGCTGTTGCAGTTGATCATTTTCACACCAAGTCTTCAACTAATCTGGAAAAAAAAAAAAAAGTACATGTTTATCTGATTTAGAGTACAACAAAAACATGTGTGTGAGCCTCTAGTGAATCCTGTGGTTCTATCTGCCCATATAGGCACATTCAGGCGAGACTATATGAGTGAACAAGTACATACACATACTGTGAAGTGCATTCTTAAATGCCTCCTGAAAAATGGGTCCTTACTACTTCCTATGTTTGTAATAATCTGTCTCCATTCATAACTCATCCCTGCTTGGTGTCATTACAGCCCATCCTCCCCAGAGATTCCGGACACAGCTGGCATACAAATTCAATAACCATCCACCCCATAAAGAGATTGGATCGTTACAGGGTTGAAGGATAGCACACAGGGAAAACAGGCTCGTGATCTTTGCACTCTGTCATGGTTTTAGAAAAAGCACAAGTTCTTTTCTGAGTGATTGTACTTGGAAAGTTCAGTCCTCCATTCTCTTTGAAATTATGTTTAGACCTCACTGTGAGTATTGGACGGGCATGCTTAAGTGTTTCTTTATTTAGTGCAGAGGGCTAATGACATTTTAAACAAAAGTGTGCATTTATAACCTTGTATAGGCCGATTCTCAATCTGTATATAGGACATGACTAAAAACAGAACACTGGAAAACACACAGCGATGAGTTTTCATGTTC
This sequence comes from Oriolus oriolus, assembly GCA_013400235.1. NCBI lineage: Eukaryota > Metazoa > Chordata > Aves > Passeriformes > Corvidae > Oriolus > Oriolus oriolus. The sequence goes on from VXBT01010846.1 coordinate 183,775, forward strand.
TGCTGTTTTCTAAGCTGTAGCCAGCAGCTTGAAGGAATTATTAAGGAAGCCAAATCTTAATTCTTTCTACTGAGAAACAGCCCTAATATACAGAGGAGCTCAGCAACAATTGTTTATCTTTAAAAGAGTCACATTTATTTCTGCTACTTGCCACTGATAGGCATGATAAAATACCTAATTGGACTAGTATTGTATGCACTTTGGAAGGTAACCTCTGTATATCCAGAGACAGTTGGGTGGCTTACAGCTGTTTTAGGGATGGCATTTGGGTCTGAAATTTTAATTGTTGTAAATATTCATTTACAGGATGTTTTAAGATGGTAGTGTCCATGAACTCTTCTTGAATATGTTGCCTCACCCAGCCTCAGTTTTCCTGTGCAAGCTGTCTACTATAAAAAAAGACCATTTTAGGTCATCTTCTCTTTCACAGGTTTGGTCTCTTTAGTACTGGTTTCATGTTTTATTCAACCTAGTTTCAAATACTCAGTGTACTTGAGTCAGGTTTTCTTTTGGACTGGTTTTTTTTTGGGGTTTTTTTCGGTCTGCTTGCATTTGTATAGTACCCCAATGGCATTTTCTTTTCATTCATTTCATTCAGTAGTTCCTAATTTTACTTACATCATGTTATAAATTTCACTTCCATCTGCTACTTTTTACCTGCCAGTACTATTAAGTCTTTTGTCATCAACCACCTTTTTAATATTTTTGACCTAGTAGCTGGCCTTTTGCTTTCAGAAAGACAAAAGGCTTTTCTTGTCTGCTAATGAGAGAGGAAGAAGGCAACGCCAACGATCTTCTCATACAGAATGACAATGCTCCACTCCCAGAAAGATGCAGAGGAAGCGAAAAAGATATTTACCAGTTTTTCCTAAGATGCACAGTATACTTGGGCACCACTGAAAACACTATTTGGAAGCAAAGGTTTCCTAAAGTTTACCTATCCCCTTCTGAAGTTCTTTCTCAGTTCATTAGTTGAAAAGTCTTTATGGATGTGAAGTATTGCTTTAATTTTGATTTTAAAAGGCTAGAAACTAGAATTCCTTATTAGGGAATGATAGGAGAGAGGTTCTTTCAGGACTAAGTTAAACAGAAGCCTTCAGAAGAATAGAAAGGGGTTGGTTCATTCCCATCTTCATGTAAATTGAATTACAGGGTTTAGTAAGTGAAACGGATCATAAGATAAACCCCGCAGAGGCCAGGAAGCACTAATTAACGCCCACAGTGAGTAACTTTTCTGAAATTGGTCTTTAATCAAACTTTGCGCTGAAAACAAAACAAGGTATTGTGGCAGCTTGATAAAAGAGACGCATCACCAAGGCTGACAGGCCCACAATCAAACCGATACTAAAAATAACTGTTTTGTCTACTAATTTTCTTTCAGATGCTAAAAAAATGCATGAGCCACAGTCTAAAAAGACTTGTACAGTTACTCAGCCAAGTGACTCAGCTCTAGAAAAGTGAGGTTCCTGTAAATGTTAATGCCCTCCCTGATTATAAGCGAGCTCTTTTGCTTTCCCGCACCCTCCTGTTGAAACATAGGAACAGCAGAGAGGATTGTGAGGCTGGGAGAGGAAGAGGCAGCATGTGGATTCCCTCAGAGTTGGTCATTTTACACCAGCTGTCCCTCTCCTCTTGCTGCTGGTGGTGCAGAGTTCAGGCATCCTGACTGACTTACTAGTGTGGATTAAGATAAGCCAATCACTCATTTTTCTTGTATCTCATATGAACAGTAAGGTTCATGACTGCTGCCTTTTGTGCTCGCAACTTCTCCTCACTAAATCTGAGAGCAGGAGTTACCAGTACAGCATGCAGGGAAACACAGCTCATTTTCCTCATTTCCTTTCATTTGTTCAGCCGTAGGAAGAGTTGCTACAACTCCTGTGGGTACCCATCAAGCCTAGAGCAATTTTCATTATGTTTTCACTGTAGCCTGCTTATAAACATTGCTAGAACTTTTAGGTTTGGGATAGATTCCAAAGGGACAAGAAGTCCACTGCGCAAACAGGACTAGCAGTAAAATGTAACAGAGAACTAGTCTGCTCTTTATAGCAGATTTTTCTCTTGGCACAAAACAGACATGGACCTGTTGAAGCAGGTCCGTAGGAGAGCCACAAAAATGGTCAGAGTGGAACAACTTTCTCCAGTGAGGAAAGACTGAGACAGTTGGGGTTATTTAGCTTGGAGAAGATTCTTAGGAGACTGTTTATTGGCCTTTCAATATGTACATGGAGCTTATCAGAAAGATGGGAGAGACTTTTCAATAGGGCTTGTCGTGATAGTGTACCCCTTATCCAAGAGGTAATGGTTTTCAACTAAAAGAGGGTAGATTCAGACTAGATATGAGGAAGTTTTTTACAATGAGGGCAGTGAGACACTGGAACAGGTTGCCCAGAGAGGTGATTGATACCTCATCCCTGGAAACTTTTAAGGTCAGGCTGAATGGGGCTCTGAACCACCTGGTCTGGTTGAAGATGGCTCTGCTTATTGCAGGGGGGGTGGGCTAAATGAGCTTTAAAGATCCCTTCTAACTCTAACTATTTTACGATTCCATGATTTCTCTTGGTGAATGCTCTGCTGGGTTAAGTGTTGCCCTGTTTCTATGTCCAAAGTGACAGACTCCTATCAGTCTAGATCCTAATAACCATATCCTTCACAGAAGAGGTTGCAGTCATCTAAAATGGTACCTGGTATTAGGAACAAGCTGAAAGAGGATGGCTAACATTGGCCTTAGTGCTTTCAGTACAGGCTGCATTTTCACCTGTTATATGGTTACTTGAAAAAGGTGTTTTCATTGTTACAACTAAAACTAGTTTCGTATGAGAAGAAAGAAGTCTGTCAGTATAGATGAGTCCATAAATTGCAAGACAACCCAAAATGTAATGTGAGGAATTCTTGGAGACAAGTTTTTATGAAAGAATTATTTGCAATTACAGATGTGCAGATCTGGCTGCTTTGGCAACTGACCAGGCATATGACTTGAGTTCCAAACACAACTACAATTCCCTCTGTAATTTCTCTTTTTTTTTTTTTTTTTTTAATTTTGGGGTATGTATACTTACAAATAGGCCTGAAACAGTAAATTTGGGGGTTTTTTTGAAGTCTAAATTATACCAGTTACTTTTTCTGTTAACAAATGTTATTGTGTACTTACCATTCAACAGTAAAGCTCATTCATCAACTGTTGACATTGAAAGAAGGGAGAGAAATCTAGACACAGTTTAAAAAATCTCAACCACACAGATTATGTTTTGGAAGTTACGTAGCAAAGAACACAAGTTGTTTCATAGTCACAGTTCTAAAGACTGGCTTAGGAAATCACAGGTTTAAAGTGGTTTCACAGCGTTATACAAACTCCTTCTGGTCATTTGTCTCATATATCATGGCTATAACAGACTTCTCCTGCAATTCAAAGCAGCTGCTTAACTTGTATTCAGATACATATCCTCGGCCAGAGTAACTGAAGTGTATCATCAGTATTCCATGAAGGAGCTTACATCAGTTTTGAAAAGCAGTCCCTTAAAAGTACAATGACCAATGTGAAATAATGTCATCAAGAACAGTAACAAAAAACATAAGACACCATATGAAAAGCCAAGTATTGGACTTCAAAAAATATCCATATTGTAATTTAAAATCTTCACAGCTGCAGCAAAAAAAACCAGCACAAAATCATATTTTGCCAAGTGACTCCCTTTTATATTCCAACAGTATATTCTTGTTTACTGGGTTTGATTTTATTTTGGATAGAAAGGTATTCATTGCAATGAAGCAAGCAAACTGTGCAGATTTTTTTTCAAAATTGTATACTCCACTACATCATTTTATATTAAGAAAAATGTGAGAAAAACCCTGGACTGCAAAAACAAACAGTATTTTAAAGCACAGTTTCCATTCTTGCTGTGGTTGTACACCACAGAGACAGCCAGCTGGATGTTTAAGAAAGGGAGGGGTGTCTCCAGTTCCTCGTGTTTCACCTTTTCATTGCACTGCCTGATCATTTAAGGCAGAGGCTTGTTCCAGGCAGCTTTAATTAAACAATGCTGTGAAAGTGTATATAGATCAATGGAAATGATCCATAATGAGCTAATCATGTATTTAACAGTGTTCAGTCCAGTTCAATCACCTTCTAACATTTCTGTGGCTTTACATTCATGTGACAAAGGCCTGAATGTGTATATGTATTTTTAATCCATCTCATTAGTGACCATATGCTTTGGCTTGAAGGGAGACAAGAACTGTCTGCAATCTGCCAGGGATTTAGGGACATCAATAATTTGTGAATAGTCATGTTGGTACTGGTCGAAGGGTTAAGTGTTCTGCACACCAGGGGCAGACCTTTTGGGACTGGAACTCTTAGTCAACTGTTAGGAACCTGATCCCCTGTGATGCATCTTTTCAAAGTACATGCTGCATGTCAGATCTCTGCTGCAGAAGCAATGGAGCTTTATTAGCTCAGGGATTTAAAAACCTGCTCTAAGCAATGTAACAGTATCTTTTGGTTAAAAAGTGAAGGAAAGATAGTAGTTGTAATATGAAAGTGATTTTTTATGTACTGGGCTAAATGTGATCTTCCTTTTTGCTACCATTTTCCTTTTTCATATGAGCTATTAGATTAACACTCTCCTACAGATATACAGTGAAGCAAGAGTACGGCAACAATAACAGGGACCTGATTTTGAAAATGTAAGTGGATTCTGTGGCCTCACCTGATACTGCCTAAATCCTGCTGAGGCCAGTGACAGCAAAGATGTAAAAATCACCCTCCTAATCATTTGGAATGGCCCTTTAGGAGCTCTCAGGACATTTTTCTACCTAGTAGGAAAAGTACCTTTAAAAACAATAACTTACAGTCTTAGTTTGTGCCATGTTACATAAAAGGGCTGCTAAGTGAGCATAAGAGATCATCAAATTATTGATTTCAGTATCCTGTCTTTACAAAGGAATAGCAGAAATAGATGGTAATGCCAGAAGACACTTCAAATGGAACCTGCTCCCTGAACTTCTGTGGATCATTTGGGAGCAGGGGGATCCATCTTGTAGGATGAAGTTCACCTGTTTTGAACAAATTTCATGTACTTATAATCATAGAATCATAGGATGGCTTTGGCTGGAAGCGACCTTAAAGATCATCCAGTTCCAAATCCCCCACCTTGGGCAGCGACATGTTTCACTAGACCAGATTGCCCTGAGCTCCATCCAACCTGGCCAGGAACACTTCCAGGGCTGGGGCATCCACAGTTTCTGTGGGCAACCTGTTCCAGTGCCTCACCACACTCACAGTAAAGAATTTCTTTCTAATATCTAACTTAAACCTACTCTTTTTCAATTTGAAGCCATTCCCCCTTGTCCTATCACTACATGCCCTTGTAAAAAGTCCCTCTCCATCTTTCTGGTAGGGTCCCTTCAGGTACTGGAAGACTCCAGTTATGTCACCCTGAAGCCTTCTCTTTTCCAGGCTGAACAAACCCAATTTCTCAGCCTTTTCTCACAGGAGAGGTGCTCCATCCCTCTGATCATCTTGACGACCCTCTTCTGGTCTTGCTCCAGCAGGTCCATGTCCTTCCTGTGCTGGGACAGCATCCAGAGCGGGATGTAGCACTGCAGGTGGGGTCTCACCAGAGCAGAGCAGAGGGGCAGAATCCCCTCCCTCTCCCTGCTGGCCTCGCTGCTTTGGATGCAGCCCAGGACACACTTGGCTCTCTGGGCTGCCAGTGCCCATGGCTGGGTCATGTCCAGTCTCTCAGCCAGCAGCACCCCCAGGTCCTTCTGGGCAGGGCTGCTCTCCATCTGTTCATCCCCAGCCTGTGTTGGTACTGGGGGTTGTCCCAACCCAGGTGCAGCACCAGCACTTGGTCTTGTTAAACCTCATGAGATTCCCATGGCCCCACCTTGAGCTCTGTTGTAACGGCAACAAGGACACAGATTTCCAGCAGCAATGGTATCTTCCAACTCTTCCTGTTTACACCATGCTGCATGCATTGCTGTAAAGGCACTTCAGCTGGGCTGTCAACTGTGTCAGCTTCCTAGAGAAACACCCCTTAATTTCTTTGAGATATTTCCCTGACGTTTCTCTGTTGACTTCTGTTACCTCAGGAGTCCCTGGCTGGTCTCCATAAAACTGCAAGTGTGCTGCAGCGTGGCTGGCGTAATTAATGTGGACTGTCACAGGATATGAAAACATCCACAATGCACACCACTTGTTTGCTGTTTGATAATCAGTTGGTTTTGCTTGTACTTAAACATTCTGTATCAGAGCAGTTTAAATAACTTTAAGACTGACATCAGTAATCTATAGCTCCTATTAAAGCCTCAGTAAATGCACTCACTGTAACCCTCTGTCCTTTACTTGTTTTTGCTTTTAAAATCAACTTTCATAAGTATGGCACACAACTGAGCAAGCATTTCCATGTGTGATATAAAGGAAGGACATTTTTGAAATCTTTGTATTCAAACAAAGAGTTACATACTCAGAAAACACTCATAGCTGAGGCTCTTATTTATCTAAAAGCATATTTTGAATGAGTGAAAAAATATAGTGTCTTTATTAATTTCCCATCATTAAAAATATACAATTAATATTGGAAGATTTAGAGTAACTTATTATAGAAGGTAAAATATATAGCTGTCAATTTTTTTATTTTGCTATAATTGCACAGGTTGCAACAGATTTACTAATTGTGCATTGTCTTCTGTGAGACCTTAGAATACGATTTTACTGTTTTAGAAGACCTTTGCTTTCCCCTTTGCTTTTCAGGGGAAGTTTGCATGAGCAGACTTTTATCCACAATTTTCAAGTGTTTAAAGATGCACATCTAAGTTGCACTGCTTTCATATCAAACTAATTGATTTGTAAGTACAGTAAAATATTTAGAGGCATATGTCCCATATTTTTATCCACATTTCATTTATGCATATAGGCACTGGCAATAGAAAAGGCACTGGTCTTTAGGAAAGGTAGCTCTTCCTGGCTGGCAAGCAAGTCCACTAGGGCATGTTCAAATGTAAATATTTATGGCTATTTTGGCCACCTCAAACCCACAAAAGAATGGAGTTCTATTTCCAGATTGCCCCACTTTCAAATTCTCCCTTTAAAAGGAATACCTGGACTTGTTCTGGTAGCTCTTAGCGCTTTTAAGCCTGTGAAAAAACATTGAAGTCTAAAATTGTACTTTCACAATTTTAATGGATGAAAAAAAGGAAATGTAATTTTAATAGGATGGAATCAGTGATTTTGAGGTAGCTTGCCTTTACCCTTTCCACTTAATGCCTTCTGAGTCAGCATGGCCGTAAAGTTTTCTAAAGTCAAATTTTAGAAGAAAAATGCCAGTTGATAGTTAATTAGGGGTCACTGCTGAATATCTGTCATACAGAGAAGGAGTTCCTTTTTACACACCAGATGAAGAAGTCCTTTGACCTTTGAGGTGACTGTTGATCTTTGGCTCACCCTTGTCTGTTTTCACCTCCAATGTCAATGATGCTAATACAAGAGGAAGCCAGCAGAATTTCAGAAGACTGGTACTGTCTTTGCAATATTTTGTAGGCAGCATTGCCATTACTACATTAATTTATGCTGCTAGATAAAAAGAGAGGAGTTTTGGCTTCAGTGAATACAATTGCAAAATTCCTGTTTTATCCTGGATGAGGTAACACTTCGACTGAACTGCCTATTCGCAGTTTCACAGGCAGTGACGCCAAAAAAAAACAGCTCTGACAGTCTGCAAGTTCTGCCCTCTTTACACCCTTTCTAGCCAAGATTGCTTAGTGTTATAAAGAATTGCCATAATCCCAGAAGCTGCTGACAGAAATAAGTTATTGAAACAAGAACCTATGCAAGCTATACCTTATCATTAGGAAACTGTCTTTTCTGGGTCATTTCAGCGGGTTTTCGGTAGTTTTCTTTAGGGTTCTTTGTGGCTTGATTTCCAGCATGTTCACTGAGGCTGAGCATGACCAAAAATGTCTTGATGCCAAGTTTAAATTTTCCATTCTTTACTTTTCTTCTGTATTCTAATTAGATCTTCTCAATTATTAATTCTGTTCCCATAATGAACTTTTAAATTTGCAAACTTCTGCCACACATACCAGTCCCTTTAGAGCTTCTCGTAGCCAGATTCTGTATTTTTAGCAGTTTGAATCTTACTGTAATTCCAGATATTCAGTCATATATGTTGCCATTCGTGGACTTCCTCCATTATGTCTTCAAGATGGCATTCATCCATTGATTACAAATTGAAATCAAGTTTCATAAAGTTTTTTAAAATGGCCCATGCACCACAATGGCACTTGAGAGAAGAGTTTCATTTACAGACAACTATGTGCTGATCATCCAAATATAAAAAACAACAAAGAACTGAATTTCAACTGGCCTTTTGTTGTTTTTACTACCTGCTCTAGTTCAGCTCTCTCTATCTGTAACCAACAGACCACTCACTCACTTGAGGTTGAGAAATACACAAATAACTGTTTTGCTCAATTCTGGCCTTAGGTGACATCTAAAGTTAATCACAACTTAGTCAAAAAGGGAGGTCTTCCTTCCATGTAAAGTGAAAACTTAAGAGTTGGATTTTACTTCCTTTTGATAATTGCTACTCCACAATAATTTTCAGAAAAGTATTTAGAAATCATTTGTAAGAGATAGGACACAACAAGACAAAGGAGATTCATTAATTGTTTTGTTTCTATTCTAGGACTACAAGAATACCTTGAAAAATATTTGGAAGAGAAGACCCCAGCTCTGATTTTAGTACCTGTGGTGGATTTACCTGGCAAAGATGTTATTCATATAACATGCTGGCTAAGCTAGCAGTTTAAAGGAGATGAGTTGATACCAAAACACACATACATTCCATCCAGAAGAGAACAAAGAAAAGTATCGATACTAACTCTGTTGGATACTTTCATGAAGAAATCTTGTTTGACTTAAGCAAAGTCATATTAGCTTGTTAATGATGCCTCATGATATGTGACAGAGGCAGGTTTGTATGAAGAATAAAGGTTTCTTTTAAAAATAGTGTACTTTTTTCTGACTTATTTTTAGATGCCTGCAGGTTACAGCAGGTGACTTTTGGGAGATGCAGTTGGTCTGATCACATTGGTTCTTCGATTGATATATTTAGGCCTGGTTACAATACACTGATTATAACTTTAGATCATCTGGGTGGAGGTGAAACTAGAATATTACCTCCAACACTGTTTTAAGGATTGGATTCCTTTCCATTCTATGCTGAATTTACTCACTTCGGGCCAACTCATGAAAACTTTATTTGTGGCCAGATTTTAACCATTTTCACTGGGGAAGAATTATTCAGAGTAGTATTCAGCATGCATATTTTACTGAAACAAATAATAGAAACGATGGCCAGACAGTAGGATTTGCCATCCTGCTTTCTGACCCAGGGGTATTTTTGTGTTTTACATCTGGGTAGACGTATGTGAGATACCTGCACAGAAGTCATCTCCATGGCAGGACGTTCACATTGAGGTGACTAAGAGGTGGACCTAGCACTCCAGTTTAGTTTTCTTGCCCGCTATCAGAAATGCACTTGGCAGCACCTGATATAAAACAAGAGACAAAAGATAAGAGGATCTTCCTCTGTTAGAACTTTTGCATGCCTAGCATACTATGCTGATCAATATTTGAAATTAGACACAGTTAAATGTTATTGTTCCTTACTGTTGCTTCCAATAATATAGCAGAGCTGCCATCCTCCTTAGTAAAAATTACTTTTTTCACAGGTCTTTAAATATTTTCAAAAGGGACAAGGCAAAGAGTTTTTTATATAACAGTGTATAAATAAATGATTGTATTAAATTTCTTAAGGAAAAACGGATGAATCTGTTAACAATACATTAGTTGATTAGTATTCAGGATCATTTTTAGGTTAGACTTACACATATTTGATCCTTGCTCTTTCCCACGATCAGAAAAGGACCTGTTAATACCTGGATGTGCCTGGTTTATTTGAATTCTACTCTTTTAGAAGGCTAAATAATTTTCTCACTTCTCCCTGGATATACCAGTATTGTATTTCTCAGTGTGGAGTGCCCATGGGCCAGAGACACAATGGACTGTAAGAGGAGAAGATGTACTTTCAGAGAGATGAGGATGAAGCTTATTTTTTCATTGATGCATATGGAAACCAAAGAGATGGCATGAGTTTCACTGTGTCTCCTGTAGCAGTCATTTTTTTCATCATGAGTTTAAAAAAGATACTGAAACACATTGATCTTAGCTTTTGTACTGTACTGGATATTTTAAGGTGGCAGGATATTTGCTCCTAAAGAAACCAGCTTTTCCTGCAAGTCTTCCTACAAGATTCATGACTCAAACTAGCCTGCTTTTTTTCCCAGTAGAGCTGCATTGAGAAATGGGAATAGAATACATTGGTCTGAAAAACAGTGTGCTCTTTTATTTTTCTCTCAAATGAAAGCAAACCTTTTCCTTTTTTTGAGAGAGAGAAATAGAACTTCAACAGGTTTAAATTGTGAATACATAAAAAAAGAATAGTTTACTGGCTTTTTCTCCTAGAGAGGCTTCGAACAGTTTCTGAGTGGTGTGAGTGACTAAAACTATAAGCTTAGTGTACGCTGTTTTAAGTATGAACAAGGCCATTTGTGCAACATTGATATGCAAGGTAGGTGAGTAAAGCATTGTGCCATAGAGAGGCCTAAGACTTTTATAATAGAGAGAAATAGCACCATTTTATCTGCCTTATGCTGCTGTACTTTCATCAGAATTACTGGGTCCTACTCTGAATAAGATGTTTCAGCAGAGCTCTTTTTTACTTTCTTTGTAACAAAGTGGTAGCTGAAGAGGTGAGGTGGGGAGATGGGTACAGACATCCACACACACACATGGTTTAGTGAAAAGAGGGAAAGACATTAATACTCAAAATTTATAGATGCAGGGGAGTTTTGCGGTGGTTTTTTGTTGTGAGGATTTTTTCACAGCAAGCTTCGTGGAGTGATTACCCCAGCAAGTTTCAATCTTGAGACTATAAATTCCCATATGTGCTAAGACACTGGTTTTGAGGACTTTGTATCCACACAATTCTTCTGTTTCTCTGATTTTTACTAAGCCTGCAGGAAAATGTTTTGTATGCTTACTATGACACAAAAAGTTGGCTGATTCCAGCCCTCAGAACACAGAAGGGTGATGTAATGGGTGGGAAAATATCTTTTAAAATGTAACCCAAGGTTTTAATTTTTCATTTCTCTGCTTAACAAGTGTTAGAATATGTCTTGCACATCTTCTCTGCTTCTTTTTTTTTTCAGAAAGTACTCTATGTCTTGTTATAGTTCTCTGTGTCCATAAAATTTTGTCTCCTGCCTCCTCTTAAAAGTCTCTGTATATCAATTTCTTTAATTGCTTGAAAGTATGACCAAATGGCACTGTAAGACCAAAACTGATTTAGTAACTTTGTGCTGTACTCATTTCAAAACCCAGTGATGGCAACAGTACCAGTGAGCCTTTACATTGCACATGGCTAAGCTGCTATAAAGGCACCAGAGCTGATCTTCCTAAATAGATTTTGAAATGACATTGAGATATTTTAAGCAGAGATTATTTAATTTTTTTTTTCCCCGTGAGTTTTACAGTTGGGTAATTCAGGAGCTGATTTGTTACACCACATAGCATGGGTGCATCTTTCCTCTTAGTCTTCAGAAGTCTGATGAGCACTGGAAGCAGGATGTCTCCTGAGTATTAGAAAGGTAATCTGAAGCAGCTCTTCTCCTTCAAGGACATCCTGTTCAATCCATTATCTCCTCTCTATGAGCAGAGTCTAGTCTATCAAAATACAGTGACTGAATAAAAATTTTATTTCAAATAAATGAATGCATTGGCTTAATAAAAGATTTCTAGTGCATGGTGTAATAGTTCTCTAAATGAACACTGAAATCCTAAAATACAGAAACTTTTCATGTGTCCAAGTTAAATCTTTGTTATTTCTTTCAGGATGGGTTTGCTGAAGCTAACCTAGTTTGTTCTATGTATTAAAGTAAAACTGTTCTGAGCTCTCTGAGTACTAACTGGCACTTATTATTTAAGTAACCTGTTTTTACTATTATAAATGTCTGGCATTGACAATACATATTAAGAATACTTGACAATTTACTAATTTATGATCTTTTTACTTGTATTTTAATATTTCTGGCAAGCCAGCCTGTGTTGATGTATTAGACAAACATTCAAAATACAGACTTGAGATCTTGAAAGCTTCTTTTTTTTCAACTTTCATCTGAACACTGAATATTTTTGACCTATTTTAAATTTTAATTTTAAAAAACAGACTGGGTACCTGTGAATTGAACTCATATGTTACATGCAAGTGCCCTTTTGCTGATGATTCACTGCTCACAATTTCTTGGATTTTACTTCTGTTGGATTAATTCATGACTAGGATTTGCCTGTGATTTCCTGCTTTTCTCATATTTTAGAGCACTGCCTGCTTTTTCCCTAAATTCCCGAACAGTCTGGTTGTTCTGAGGCTCTTCTCACAGGATATGTCACTGGCCCTAGGTCTCCTTGCCACTGCCTTGGCTCTCTCAAATTTCACTTGCAATGTTTAAAAAACATTTGTTGGATATATCTGTTCATCCTCCATCTCCTACTATATGGCTAGTTTGTGACTGTATGAGTCCTAAATCATTTCAAAATACTGTTTGCACGATTTACCATGGTTAATGAGACTTACTGTCCACAGTACAACAGGATGGACTCAAAACAGGTCACATTTCACATCTGCTTTTCCCAGCTTTCAGAAATTCTTCTCTGAATTAGAAAGATCCCCAGTTCAGAACAAAGTAATGGTTCCGAACAAAAAGACAAGCTGAACTAAATGCCATGAACGAATTGACAGCTACCTGGATCTAGTAACCTGTTAGGGCACGTGTTCAAGTCAGGAGGCAAAGGTTAGGATCACACCACCCCTTTCCTGGGAAAGTTTAAGCATATCCATTAGGTTTCTTGTGCCTTTATTTCCATATTTGTATGTTTTCTCACCCTTGTAAAGGTGTTGGCAAAAGGATGCTGTGTTGTAGTCATACAACCTGCAATAACAAAAAGTTTAGACTGAGTGAGCAGCACACATGAGTGTGAAAGTAATGTTGTAGTGGGAACCAGAACGAATGTGATCACAGACAGAAATTTGCATGAGCACAATCTGGAAAGCTTTTCTCCCAGCACACTGCCTGCAGCAGTCTCAGATCACAGAAGTCTATAATACATCTAGTAACATTAATGATACATTTTACAGCATGATTCATCCCTGACGATCCTGAAGTGCTTTACAAGTCCATCACATAAAATTTTCTTGGGCCATCACTGGGACAGCCACACACGTGCTGGGGGCCTGCACAGCGTGAGTGTAGGCAGGTCTCGGGTTATGCTGCTGGGAGAAGAGCTCCTCCGCTCTCCACAGTCCCCAAGTAGGGGTATTTCCTTTGGCAGAAGAAGCAGTTTTCAACCTCAAAGGCCCATCACCTGGCAGCCAGAGTCACTACTTTCTGTTACTCATGAGAAGACTTGTTCCACTTTAGATTTTACCATGACAGAGAGGGGAAAATCTCTCTTCTGTGCTCTGTCTCTATTGTCTTTCTGCAACTCCTGCTACTGGCAGTTGCTGACAGTCCTGTCTTACCACAACATCCTTCATACATCACATTATTGCCATACCCTCACTTTAAAAGAAAGACATCATTTTTCTGAGGCAGAAGTTGTGCCATTGCATTCGGGGTGCAAGCTCATGCAAGCATTGCTTCCCCTTCGCTGATTCCCATGGGTTTGTTAGGAGCTGCCTTGACATTAGTTTATTTTGTTGCTCATAAAAGACCGGGGCCCAGAAGGAAGAAATACATTTCTCAGATGTAAGAGTTATCTCATTGCAACAAAGTTCAGTCCTACTCCCACACATACCCAACCGTTCTGCAGCGAGACCCAGATACATGCAAATGCAGAGCCTTTTGTAACTGAACCAAATTACCACAGCTCCAGAGCTGGATCTGTTAGGGTTCAAAGCAGGAGGTGTTAAAGGATATGAAATAACAGAAAGGAAACACAGACAAGAAGTTATTGCCAAAGGAATGGTATTGCTAGGAACTGGTGGGGAAGTCAAGCTAAAAAGGCAAACAACAGGTCTAGGGACCTAAGGGGTTTATTCTTTATTTATGGGATGTCTTTGAAGGAAAGGACCCTGGACTGCCTTCTCACTACTACTAGTTCTAACTATAAAAGATTAATGAATGAAGAACAAAGAGGAATAAATATAGTTGCCAGGAAAGAGATCCAGAAATGAACTTTAAAATGCATCTCTCATCCCTTCAACAAGGTATAAAATGGTAAATGCTTTGGCTACTCTAAGGTCTGGGCCTGAAGGTGAGGATGCCTGAAATGAGGGTAATACGCAAGAGAAGCCACCAGCTGTGCGCCATCCTGCTGTTAAGGGACATTTCTCCTGGGTACTGCCACAAGGAATGTGGTTAATAGGTCTTGACTGGAGAGCTGTAGCCGATAAATGTGCTTCTCATCTGTACTCCTCCTTGCTCAAGGTGCTAAAGTGTACCGAGATGTTGATTCACGACTCGTCTTCATTCTTATGGATCTTGTTTAAAACTAACTGTTTAAATACTGAAAGTCTTGAGTATCTCGTACTGCAGCTCAGATTAGGCAAGCCAAATGTGATTCTCTTTATGCTACAGTCCCCAGAGCAGACAAAAAGCTTTCTCAGGTTGAGATCCTGCCACTCACATAATTATTTAGAGAAAGACAGCTCCACTACTTCAACTCCAGTACTTCAGAAGAGGAATGGAAACATTAGGAAAAGTTTTTTCTTTGATGTAGAATATGCTGCCACTTTTTTGTTATTAAAATAGGAGCTAACTTTAAATAAATAAAATTTAGCCTGGAGGCTTCTGAAAACTAATGTTGTGTTTTGACAGTGTCATTTTTCTGATTCCTGAAAGCATTATGTGAGTTAGCTCAGGACTTCAGCATGATTTTTCTTCTATGCTACATACAGTTAATTAGTTTTCCAGCTCTGGATTTTATTTGATTTCTCTCTCATGCACAGGGAGAGTCATATCACTGTGCAACTTTCCTATTGACAGGCACTCCCCAAAGTTGTGTTTTCCCTTTTTTAATGAACAGGTGGATCAACCCCCTGTAAAGGAAGCAAAAGAGAGTGTATTGCAAAGTGGAGGCAGCTACCACTATTTCTTTTTGGAAAAAGTGGTTGAAAAGCAATCATCTTTGAAAACAAACTAAGAAAATCAAGAAAGGTCATCCAAAACCCCCATGAGACAGAATTTTTGTTTAAAAAACCCCACACTACCTTCAACATGCAAATTGCATGTAATGCTTTTTTAATTGGGTTCATAGGTTTATATCCCCCAAATTCCTGCTTTTCTGTAAAGGATATTGATGTAAGGATGACATAGGATTTTGAGAACAAGCAGATAGTCTTTAAATTAAACAGCCGATTTGAGACCCCTGTCTTTGATGACAATTTATGGCCCTCTTCAAAACAAAAGTAAGAAGTCATTTAGGTGTATGCTCAACTAGAAAACTCAAGTAATGTGTGCTTAGTGAGAGAAAAAGGATTGCTAACAGCACAATGTGTCTTACAGCATAAAGTGCAACCCTAAAACTGCACATTGCTGCGCATTCTTAATGTGCTGTGAGCAATTCCATACACTGTGTTTCAAACACTGAGTGCCCACTCTAATATGAAAATATATCAGGGGTGGCTACATTTTTTACGACGTGATTTCAACAGACAGAAAGAGCTGGCCAAAGGACTTCAATTCCACTTTACAACTGTCAGAGTTTCAAATTATTTTATTTTCTATTTGAATGAAAGTAAAACAGTTTAAATGGTTTGGGGGGTTGAGTTTGGGGTTTTTTTGGTCATGGTTGTATTTCCCTCTCCCCTCCCCCCCACCAAAAAGAAGGGAACTGGGTCAAAGTATTTCTTTTCTATGGAAAAGGTCCGATTTTCTGTTCAGATTGTTTTTTTCCCTGGAATTACCCTAAAATATTGAACCATGGAAATTTTTTTGTTTCAGAACTTGTTGCAATTTACATCTGTTAAAATGGTTGGAATGCCTAATTCTGTCTAAAAGATTAATTCTTTTCTATACTTAGACACACCTTATTTCAAGTAAAAAAAAAGAACTTTCTCTGCTGTAAACAGAGTTCAGAGGTGTGAGCAGAGTCCTCAGAGACAAGAACTCTTAAATTCTGATGCTGACATTGAACTTTGCAAGTTACAAGTTATATATTTATGATTTCTTCTGTCCTGTAAAATGAGGACAACAGTAATGCACTTGGATTAGACTGTTGTGAAGATTCTCTTGGAGGCAGTGATAGGTCTACAGTGAGGTATCCTGTAAGTGGCACACATCATGGTAAAGGAGAACATTGCCAATGCTCTTCGTGCCTGTGGTTCACAAGGTCATTTTTAGTCCTGAGTGAGTTGTGACAGAGACTTTTTTAAAAATTCAACACTGAGAGTTTTTCACTTGCTTGCTGGTCCATACAGCAGACTTCAAGATGGGCGGGGATGCTACTGCTGCTGCAGATTGGCTCAGGAGCCCAGAGCATAGCCCAGGCTTGTCTCCGGTACAACTGCAGGGTTACTGTCCAGATTCTGCCTGGATTCCTCCATCTCTGCACTACACAGCAGTATGTAGCATGGGCTTACTTTGTCTTTTGGGGCTACTCCTTCATTGTCATGGTTTTCTCTGCATTCTCAGAACTAGAAAGACGTGGGTTAAATGCTACTGAGATTTTTAGAATATTATTTCTCCACAGAAGCTGGAGAGTTAAGAACTACAAACAGGGCAGGAGGATTGAGAAAATGGCTTTTATTCTTCTATCATCAGACATTGTATGCCTTTGGTCTTCTTCCTCTGTTACCACTATGTTTCTGTTCCCTCCTTTCTTTCCTTCTCTTTGGGTTCCTATTCCTCTTTTTTGATTTTTTTTTCTCTCCCTGGTACTGTCTTATAATGTTCAGTGTATGTTCAACAAAAGGAAAGATCCATGTGAGCTCTTCTTTTGCATTCATGACTAAGGACCTTAGAAATCCAAGTTAGGATGAAGATCATAAGCGTAAGTGAGACAACACACAGAAAAAAAATGCTGAAACTTGCATCTGGTCCCATTGGCATCAGATATATTTAGAAATACAAACTGTAAAGTTTCATAGATCCAAGGCAAGGTGAGAGCAAGCCTTACATTGTATTCAGGTGTCAGCTGCATCTCAACAATGTGACTTGGTAGTGAAATACCATCTGTTGCTTTTACCAAGCCCCACATGCACCTTTCAAAATGACCGAAGTGACTAGGAACACAGTTTGTATTTTGACTGAGTAGAATTTGTGCTCCCAAGTCACGTAAGGACCTCTGACAAAAAGTTTCTTTGGAAGGTAATATTTTACGATCTGGTAGCTTGAACCATGATTTCCAAAGTTTAGCAGAGCACACTATACGAATAAAGTCAATCTACTGCAAAAGGTGTTAGAAAAAGCCTCAGTATTCCCTGTCTCTTTTACCCATGTGATCTGAGGCTTTAAAGGAGGTGCACCAAGAGCACCACGCCGCTTAATCTGAATGTTGATGCCCAACACCTCTCCTAAAAATCTGAGCCTTTGCATGGCTACTGAAAGAGGAACCGATTTCTTCGGTAGTGAAACACCAGAACAGACTCCGCAGAGAGGTGCATGTTGCCCCAAGTGTGTCAGTGTCTAAGAGGAATTTGGACACTGTCCTCAGGAACACGCTCTGGCTTTTGGCCAGCCCTGCAGTGGTCAGGCAGCCGGACCGTCCCTGTCGGTCCCTCCCGGCTGAAGCTCCCGCTCCGCTCTGCCTGCGCTGCCCGGCTCCTCTGGCTCCCTGGCCCACTGCCAGAGCACCAACCAGCCACTACTCTGCACCTGTGTTTCAGTGTAAAGTCACGCGTTTTTCCTAAGTACGTTACAGGCTACACGCTTTACAATTTAACAATCCCGCCTGGAAGCCTTTGTCACGATTCCCAGGCAGAGGTATCTCTGTCGCCGCAGCGGACACCAGCTGCTGGTGCTGGCCACATTCTTTAATCTCACAATCTCGCCCGAAAAAGAAAGGCGGTAAAGGCGCGTCCGAGCACGCCGCAGAGCAACTCTCGGCAGACTGCGAAGTGGCACAGAAAAGGGGATTGCATCTTTCTGCTTCCCCTCCTTCATCCCCTACCCGCTCCCGCCCGCGCCCGAGCAGCCGCCGCCATTTCGCGGGCAATGCTGCCCCCGCCCGCTCCCACCGCGCAACAGCACGGGGCCGCCCGCGGGCCGCCGCAGGGCCGGGCCGGGCCGGGTCGGGGCCGGGGCCGGGGCGGAGTGGGGCAGCCATGGAGGCCCTGCGGCCCCACGGCCCCGGCCTCAGCTCGCACTCTGCAGTTGTGCAGAAACGGGGCACAGTAATTACAATTAGTAATGAATGGTAGTAAGTATGGTTCCTGATTGATGCATGAAGTGTCATGGACAGCAAACGCGCACACACAGCCCCACACAGCCCCCTTACCGTACTATTTGTTGCTTTTCAAACTTAAGGGTTTATTTTAGTCAGTTTTGTGTTTGCCTTTCGGACTTAGAACTATAAACACAAGAATTACATTCACAGCAAATACTGAGAGATACAAGTATAATGTATCAACCAGGAGGGAGAGAATGAGGCTGCAACATGAACTGGTGCCAAGGGGAGAGTTAAAAAGCAGGAGGAGAAGAGAAGTCTGCTCTGCTTTAGACTTTTCAAACCCCTTCTGTCGGCTGCTTTCTCATGCTGCAGTTCTTCCATATGCTCCCTACACCCACCAACACACCCACCTACACACACTCACAATTTACCAACATACTTCATGTCTTTGCTGAATTAAATTCCACACCATCATTCAAATAAAATAAAATAAACAGCTGTTTTCTTTCCACCAAAACCTAATGTTTTCTGACTTGCCACTTGCAAAGCATTTGAAAGAAGCAGGCTGCTGGAGCTGCTTTAGTACTGGCACATCGTGATGCTACACAGAGGGCCGGGGCTGGACCTGGGCACTCACCTGTGCTCTTAGAACCATTCTGCTTAGGAAGGGAACCCTTCTCAGGAGGAAGGACTTAGAAGCTGTGCAAACAAGAGTGTCCTACTGGTAACTGAGATTGCAGAATAGGCTTTGGTTGAGTCTCCAGGCCTGAGAAATCGAGTATTCAAAGCAGCACTGACAGGCAGAGCGCTGCAGAACCACATCACAGGTATTTATTTCACAGCCTGCCTTCCTGTGGGAGAAGTACAGCTCCAAGAAGTGCAGACACCAGAGACTGTGGCTGGCATTTAGCCTACCTGTGTCATCGTCTGTGTTAGCTCCAAACTGAATTCCCAGCTGAAATTTGAAAGCCCAGCACACAAACAAACAATAGGAAGGCAGGGCCTAGAAAGAGCCATCAACAGAATCCTGCATTGGCAGACATTCCTGAGGTGTGTGTCAGCCATGGACTGCTGCACATCTCTGGAGGTCAAAAGGGTTGAAAGCAAGACAACCACCTCAAGTGGCCACCTCAGTGTGAGTATGACTCTGCTGTACCACTCCTTTCTGACTGTTCCAGCACGGTTGTCCTAACAGATCTGGCAGGAGCTTCCCTCTCACATCGTTGATTGGTGTTGGTCACAGATGCAGGAGCAAGGTTGCTGCACTGTACAGGTGGAAAGCAGATAAAAGAACACTATCTAACTCAGAGCTGATTTGTCATCTAGTAGAATCCAAAGACTGAGATTATATGCCTGGTTTATTCATAAAACACATTGTGAGACACAGATCACATTCTTTAAATCAGCTGTACCAATTTCCCAGGTTATTGTGTAGGTACATGCCCAGAGCGCAAGAGCAACTGAAGGACTCAGATGCCTTGCTCTCAGCTCAGTGCAATTCAGAAGTCATAGATAGCTATGAATACTCTCCTCATATCAAACACCCAAGCCAGGTTGGACCTGGCACAAAACCCAACCCAGAGAAGAAACAGCACTCTTCTCTCTTATTGTGCAATACAGTTCACTGGGATACAGGACAACCATAACCAAATGCATTTAAAATGCATGTAAAACCTGCAGAAGGGTTTTGAATCAGTGTTAGCTGTTTTCATTGATCACTGACCTCATTAAGTTTCTGGTTCATGATGTAAGTTTTCATCTGTCCATCCAGTCTTGAGCGCTTTGCATCACTGCTGTTACTGGGTACCAACTTCTACACCTAGAGAGGTGGAGCAACAGTCAGTGGTACAGGATGGATACAAAACAGAAGATTTTTCACCTCCATCTCATCACACGTCAACTCAGAACTGCCCTCTGATAAAAGCAGCTGAGGCACAGCTTACTGTAGCTGTAAGCCTTTAGGCTCTCCTTCCCCTAAATGTCTTTCTTTTGTTGCTCTGCAGACGTGCTAAGGAGCACCAGGGCTCAGGGAGAATCTGTGGTGCTGTTATAGAATATGTAAGCTAAAATTTTCCAGAAGTGACACATGATGTATCTCTTTTGGTTCTAAGTCAGGCCACATGTCAGTGAACTGTTAGGACTAGAATCCAAAGAAATACCTGATCCTGTTGTCTACCTTAAACATCAAAACCTCTACTCATCCTTATATTGCCACTTTCCAGTTAATGACAGAAATTATTTGCCTCAGATGTGCTTGCCCAACTACTTTTTATAGTTTATTTACAGAGCTGCCCTCCTGATTCTCCTTGTTGCTGGTGTCAAGCAGCTTTCCCAGAAGCCTTTGAGAAGGACAACAGAAAATAACTTACAACAACTGAACTAAGTAGGAGAAATGAGCTATTTTAATCCTTTGTTCTAAGGACAAAGACACGTGCTCCACTACAGCTGTCAAATTATGAACTCAGCTGGGAAGAAGAGCATTCCAATAAAGTTTACCAATTGCTCTGGTGAGTACAGAGTAAGATAATGCAGGTCACATTGGTAGGAGCTTGTCATGCTGTTGATTAACAGTTGACAATGACTGTTGAGCACGAGAAGAGCTGTATTCATAGAAAAACCCAAAAACCGGAACACTTCTAGCTGTGGTTGGTATTGAAAGACCATTTCTTTTTTTTTTTTTTAATGGCTTTTTGAGTGTATTTCAACATCTGGGCTTCCTTTCAGGAATGGATCAGTGGCTAATTATACAAGGAACAAAAAAACCTCGAATGATTTCTCTTTCTTTGCTTGTTCTCGCAGTCGTTTCTATTTCAGGTACAATCTCTTCAGTACAAAAAAAAACCAAAACCCTCCACACTTGTTCATATTTTTGAGCTATTTTGTATCAAACTGTCAGTGTTATTCCTATTTTCTTATGAAAGCCTCCTTTTCCTTGAGAGTTACTGTGTTGACATTGGGCTAACCTTTTTTAATACTGATTTAATTGTAAGAATTCATTCCCTGAAGTACGTTAAAATTGCTATCAAAATATGCTTGCCTGATATTAGTGAGATGTTTAGATGTATGCTTATACACTTTGATCAAGTGGGGCCAAAGTGAATGCCAGGAAGCAGCATAGTTTGCATCAGCACGGAAAATACGGGGTCCAAGACATCAGGAATATTTTCTGAGAGGCTACACCTTGTATTTTTTTTAGGATACTGGATGTTTAAAGCATATCCTTCTGGAGCTAGGAGCTGAGCAGATGGTTAGATAAATTCTGGCTCTCCAAAGCAATGGAACTTTCCTCCTCTTTGGAGGGCAGAGGGGAATGCACTGGCTCCAAAGCTGGAGGAGAAAGGTGGTGAAATCTACTGGTTTACTGGTTATGGATAACTTGAAGAAGGGAATGTACCAGGGAGAAAAAGAAAAATGAAGTTGTGGGAAGAAGAAGAAAAACAGCCAAGGTAACTCAATTAAAAGGGAGCAACAAAAGAAAAAAATGAAAATGCAGAAAACTTTTTTTACCTTGTCAAAGCCACTACTCTTCCTCACCTTATAGGTGGGGTCAGACAATGAGTTCTGAGCGTGAGAGAATGCATTACAATGTGAAGTGAAAAGAGCCACGTTTTAAAATCAGTATTTCACTCTTTCATTTTGTTCTGTTTTCTAGAGGTACCAGTTGTATTCACAATTTATGAGTACATAGGTCCACCATAGCTGCTGTACTGGGTCTGAGAAATACCGAGAGTTACTCTCTTCATAGCTGTTAGGATAGTCAATTATAGCTGCTTTTTTGACTTTGTGGCTGAAACAGTGTTGATAACACACCGGTGTTTTGGCTGCTGGTAAATGCTGCTCGCACAGCATCAAGGCTTTCTCTTTTTCCCAGCTCTGCCCCCAGTAAGTAGGCAGGGCACGGGCAGGAAGCTGGGAGGTAACACGGGGAACAGCTGACCAGAAGTGGCCAAAGAAATGGTCCAATACCATATGGTGCCGTGCTGAGCACGGAGCTGAGGTAAAAGGCAAAGAAGGGGAGATCGTTCCAAGGTGGCCACTGATTTGGCATCAGTCTGCTTGTGGGAGGTGGTGAGTGATCGCCTTTGCATCACTTGACATCACATCTTTTTTCTTCACCGATTAAATTGTTTTTGCTTTGACCCACAAGTTTCCTCACTTTTCTTGTTTCTGTTCTCTCTGCCATCCCACTGGGGAGAGGGGAGAAATGAGTGAGCAGTTGTGTGAGCCGGGGTCAACCCACCACAGCAACACTAACAGAATTTCAAAAAGTCAGTCAAAATGTCTTGAAATTACTCAATTCCTACTTTAAGCAACTTATTCTGACAATCAAACAAGCTGCAATATATTTGAATCCTTCAGTTATCCTCTCAGTTTTGGTTCTATTATTCCTCTCACATAAATCAGGCTGTCATGGCAGGCAGGGGAACTTTTGCATTGCTTTGGCTACAGGAGGACTCAAGGAAAAGAAACCTGATAAAACAGGTCTTCTGGGATGGACATTGATCTGTCTTATTTGCGGAAGAAGCCTTGGAACATGGTCCTCCAGGCCTCTTTACTTGACATACGAGAAAAGTACCTAGTGAAAACTAACAGCAGGAAGCACTCTGCTTCAAGACTGATGACAGTAAGGGGTAAAAGAGAAAAGGAAAAGGAGAAAAATTCTCAGCATTCCTTCCCTGCATATTGAGAACCTGATTTTGGCAGCTCTGCAGGCTCAGAGCTCTGCTAAGATGTGTTCTCTCTTAATATTTTAATGAGCTGAGCAAATGACAGTCCCAGCTGAGTACTTGTCTTTGTTGCTGTTGCTAAGCAAAACAATGGTAAAAAAAGCTCCTTTTTCATCTTCTAAATCATAAAAACAACTGAACCATTTGTTGGATTTGTGCAGAAATTCATTCTACCTCTATGCCAGCTCAACCCACACACCTCAGTTCACTCTTTCATGCTTTTCATACATACTTGTTCAATTTCTCTAACATATGCCATGACACATCCCGATTTGATTGTCCTGCACATCCCATATATCCTTCAGGCCACACAGAGTTCTTTGAGGTTGTCCTATTCATCTGGGCTCCAGCACAGCTCATGGTAATGTAGATCAATGCAGGTTTCTGTTCTCTGGACTGGCTGAATATCTTGCCTTGCCAGCTCATGCCGTTTTAGAGTTCAGCAGTGGCGTAAGAGATGCTGGCATATTTTTGCATTCTTGCTCTCTTTCCTTCTCCGGTGACTTCCTGCTTTCCTAAAAAAGCTTCCTGCTTCCTTTTCAAGTAAAGAAATGTTCCAGACTCCCTTCCATTTGTTATCTACTTATCAAATAACTTTTTTCACTTCTAATTCTTCATTTCATTATCTTTTCTCTCATTTTCTTTAGCCATCTGTCTACATTTTCCTTAGCCATTCGAGTTTTCACTCATGGGTAGTTAAAAGAAATTCTAGTTTCACATACATTTTGGTGGGGCCTGGTATGTACCCTGTTCTTCAGTGACTTGTCTGCTCAAAACCTGCCTTGTGATAAAAAAGTTTTATCTAATGTGATATTAAACCATTTTGTCTGTAATGTGAGTAAGGAAATTCCCACTTGAAGTGTCAGTGAATGGTAACTATCCCTTCCTGATCGATGCTGATCTCTGATCCTGAGCCCTGACCTGTAAGATGCAGTCAGCGAGCGTGTTGGGGAGCTACAGATAACAGTTCCAGTTTGAACAGTGAGGCAGAGAAAAATTATCAAGTGATTATTAGTCCTCCATAGGCCATTGGTAACAGATTAGCACTAAAAGAGGGGAAATTTCTACCCCTTGGTGATACTGTCTGACATAGGTGCTTTCATGGCTGACAAAGATGGTGAAAAAAGAACAGTAAGTAGGAGAAAATATTTAGTCATACTGAGTGTTTAGCTTTTATGGATCTTCCTTTGACTGTGGAGTTCAACATTATAATTGTGCTACTCCCGGGTTTTTAATATAATGAGATTACTATTAAAAAACCACCATCAAAACAAACAAACAAACAAACTCTTACATAGCATCATTTTTCAAGTTCTAGTATAGTAGCATTTCCTTTTCCTTCAGGACAGAGAACTCTGAGCACTCATGAGCTCACTCTCGATGAGCACTTTAAAGGAAGACAGGCTGCTGAATCTTGAAAGTGTTTTCTATGCTCACCACAGTTACCTTTTTGTCTGTCTGCTGGGCACAAATCCTGAGCAAGGTACAATGCTCTACCTCATTTTCTTCCGCCTTTTGCTCTCATCTCTGGAATCTACACCTTCCGAGTGCAGTTAACCGATTACACACGGAAAAGGAATTTAATAAATCACGTAGGCACACTGTAAAGGATTTTCATGCATTCCTTTCCTATGTAAATGGTCTGTAACTTTTTCATGAATCAGGCCCATAGACTCTTTATTTCACATTTCCATTCTCCTTTCCCTGTAGAATTGCAATTTAAATGATCCTTAAACTTTTGAAGACAATTAAAGGTTAGCTTTGCATATCAGTGACCTACCAGCAATTCCCCTGTAAAGCTCTGATATATGTACAGTGTTTGATCCATACCTGCATGATTTCAGGAAGGTAGAAGTGTTTCCATGCTGCTCTGAACTCTAGGTAGGGTTGAAAAATAGACTCAGAAGACACCACAAAATACCTGCCACTTTCTGAAAGCTTCACACAGCTCAAGGACACAATTGTGGATTGCCATGATTTTTGACTTCATTTGAGTTTTGAACAACACATAAATTATTAAAAGGGTTTGGACTGCCTTGCTAGAAAGATTTAAAGGATGTTCAGAAAATACTTTTGGTTGGCTATGCGTTGTTTTTCTTACACCAAGCCATAACAGTATTTTGTTAGAAATTGTATAGCCTTTATTTCCAAAATCAGGAATTGAGACTTATAACTGTGGCAGTCTGTGCAGCCCCCCTCAGCCCAAAACCTGTGATTTCTATATTGCAGCAGCCCCATCAGACGTAATTTGCATGGGTTCTTAGAGGAAATGAAAGCTGCCTGACAGCTTGGAATGACCATGTGTGACTTGATCAAAGGTGGAGTAAGATGTACCAAGCTGTAGAGATTCAGCACGTAACTAGATTTTGAGTGAATTGCGAAATATTTGAACAAGATTCTTTTCCTTCCCTTTCAGCCCTTTCCAACTTCCTCCCTCTGTAAAAGCACTTTAATACGTAGAATATAAATTAACAGGTCTCCAAAAGAGTTGATGCACATTTGAGAAAATATTGTTGCACAGCATGACTGGACAATTTTATTCCATTTGAGACAGATTCAAAAGATGAAAATTACTATAATATTGGAGGATGGAATAGCTCCAAACTCCTTCAGCTTTGTCTGGAACAGACACAGCTTAACTATTATTGTCTTACACAGTGACTAAATATAAATATTATAAAATATTTATAAATAATGAGTGCCAAATTGATCACATTGTGGAGTTTTACTGGAACATGTAATTCCTGTTATTAATCTGGCATTTATAAATTTTTTACTACTGATCACTTAAGACATTTATCTGTCCATATAGGTTGTCTTATTAAAAAAAATAATAATGAGAAGATGGAAACAGCTTTGTGATTTATTCAAACTCTCTGAAACTGTTTCTGCCAGTGTGTGTGCTGATAAATGTTAGGTTAACTGTTTGTCTGTTTGTTTAACATTCTCTTGAGAAGGGCTTGATGTGATTTAAGCAGTCCCGCTTATTTAAAGTACAGCATTAATTTCTAGGTTGTGGTGAGGAAGACAAGGAAGGGTCACAGGTGGCACAGACACTATTCTCACAGTTGACAGCCTTTGTCTTCCTTTGTAAAAGTTTTTCACATCACAAAATACTGCTGATCTTGAAAATCTTGATTTAGGAAAATGTAGTCTGGAAATTACATTCTGCATTGCGAGACTAACAACCTAATGGGACTTTGTTTAGTAACAGTATAATACCTGTTTTCCCTCTTTTTTTTTTGCCTAGGTTTGCATGCAGTTTGGTATAGAGCAGCTTTTTCTTAAAGGAAAAAGAAAATTTTTACAACATCCTCAACACACACACAGGGGCACACATTGACACTTGCATCCTTTCAAGCTATTTTCTAGAACAGTCTGTAATACAGATGTGATGAATCCGGCCTCAATTATGATTCCAGTTGCATCCCTGTTTTCCAGAGAGCATTTGGAATTGCTAAAGTAATTCAAAGTCTGAGACTGTTGCCTTATTGTCATGAATATTTGTTATGCCTTGTCTGTATTTGATCGGCATCTGATTAAAACATAGAAAGCTGAATCCATATGATGGAGAACCTCATTTTTCTCACTATAGACAGACTGAAAGTAAAAAACATTACTAGAGAAAGCCCACTAGATCAAGTAATCCCAGTAAGGTTATGGAAAAGTGGTCAGGTTTTTTTTTTTTTTAAATCAACCATTATGGAAGAAACGCTATCATTGAGCATCAACTATGGAAAACCCAGGCTGTTAGAACTTCATTAAATACTTGGTGAGAAGAGCTGATGGAGACTGCTCTGTGTCCAAGTTTTGATTCACCTGCAATTGCCAAAAAACCACGCATCAGGCTTCAAGGGAAGTGCTCTCTACAGAAGGACTTAGAAAGCAGATTATCTAAAAGCTGTCAGCTTTCCTTTGGGTGAAATGATAAAGTTGACAACCAGATAGTTTTAGTTTTGGATGAGCTGGCTCTGAGGTGGCAGATGTTACAAGAAAGTGTAACATATTCCCTTCTGAATTACCTTTCATTTAATGTAGTGCCTGGTGTGTATAAATGAGATTACCCCTAAGAGATATTAATTCCAAAAACTGGGTCTGCTGTTTATCCATAGATTCAAATAACTTTTGGTCTTTGAGCCCACAGGCTAACTAAAGTTTTCAAAAGAAGGTCAGAGATGCAGCACTGCAAGGCTTTTATCACCAGACATACAGCTGCCCTTAGGGCAGTTTCCTGCACTTTCTAAAATATCACCTGACTACAGAAAAAAATCACCTGACTACAGAAGCCAAGATGATTTTTTCAGATAATATCCTGAAAAAATTGACAACTTTTGGTCCTTTAATACCTTCAATTTGGGATGTTAGTCAGCATCAGCCTCTACTACCTGAATAAGTGCTGTCCAGTTGTCATTCTCTGGAGTTCAGAATGAAATATTAGGGCAAGTTCAAGTCATGGTCTATTCTGAGAATCCCTAGAAGGGCCGTATTATTTCTCCTAAAATACTGATTCAGAGACTGTTACACACAGAAACTAAAGTCCTGATGTCTTTAAGTTAAAAGCCACACTTCTAGAAAATTATTATTATATAACTGAAGTGTCTGCCAAAGAAAAACACGAAAATTTCTGTAATATTACCACTGTCACATTTTTATTAGACACAGTAAAACATTCCTAAAGTGCAAAAATTAAATCTTCTTTCATTGTAATATACTTAATTAGAATATTATGTTATGTCCAACTACACATTGCTTGTAAAGTCTCTTTGCCAACAGTTCTTTTGAAGTAGAAAGGCAGATAATGACATTACAGAAATAGTTGAGTACCTGATGATCCCGTTTATCAAAGCTCTCTGTTTCTCCAGTTTTCACTCTTCCTCACCTGAGCTGGGTGAAAACAACACTTTTCACTTGTAGATCTAACTGCTTTGGACGTTTCTGCATAGAGCATGTTATTGGGGGGTTTGTGTCAGTCTTAATTAGCTGTGTTTTCTGCTTTCAGGTTTGCTCGTAAGTCTAATCATACCGCTGTCAAGATACTGTTCTATTTAACAGGTGCTAAAATGTATTAGGCTGACAACTGCTATTGTCACTGAATCCTTTCTGTGTTTTTGAAGCAGACAGAGATAATTACTTATCATTGTTTCTCTGAAGTTTCACGAAGTGAAAGTCCAGGTATAAGAAGATGTATTTGGTCTGTGCTTTGAAACCTAGGCCTTACTGGCCAACATGCTGATTTCATACAGTTAGTAACACACCAGGATTCATGGTAACCAACCAGCTGCAGTGATGCAACCACATAAAATACTGGATGTCAGGAGACACAGAAAAAACTCAAGACAGGAAAACTAGAAATGGATCCCCAAAGCCATTTTAGGGGTTGCAATCAAATCCAATGAACTATATTAAAAGTGAATCCAATGTAAAGGTCTGGATACTCTAAAATTTATCATGCAATGGGTTAAGCAAGGCTCTCAGCTCCAAAATAAGCATTTGGGATAGCTTTTTCTCTGAGTCAGACAATGAAGAAAGTTTACCAATATGGAAACAAACCAGAAATGCCACACTGAGGGAGAAGAATTAATTTAGCTGTTTTCTACCAACTCTGGCAAACAGACAACAAAAGAGCCCTTGATCTTCTTTAGGGATCTATGGACATTTGCAACTCAGTTATACCGTGGAGTTTTTTGTACTTGTCATACTTAAGGAAAAAAGAATCAGTTGGAGAATGCATTTTAGGTGGCATGAAATGATTCAACTGGATGCTAACACTTAACAGGATCTATACAGTTTTAACTACTGAAATAGTAGGTTTTGCAGAAGCAGCAGCCTGTGGCAGCCATCCCTCCCTTAGCCAGAGCCCTGTATAGAAAAGCAACTTGTTAATTGTTTATCTTAACTTTGATAAGGGCCTTCTGTTCTCTGGGGAAGATGCATACCAGGGAAATGACCACAGCTATAAGCACCAGGTGTGGATGTTTTTTCTTTGTCTCCCAGAACGCTGGGAGATGGCATGTTTGTGTGAGTGGCTGATAAGGGGCAGAAAGTCTGCCCTGCCAGGTGTTTGGGGTGCAGCTGTTTTTGTCTTTCCCTCTGCATGTTCCCAAAACTTTCTTAAAACTTTCCCATGGTAGAAACATACAAATCCTGGAGTGTAGGTAATAAAAATGGATCATCATGCTAGAAGAAGCAATGGTCTATGTTTGTTATTTTCCAAGCTGCTGCAGTTTTCATCTTCTGTCCTTTCTGCACAAGCCACTTCTGAAAACAAGCAAACCACACCTTGTTGTTTGTTCTTGCTGCTCTGTCATCAGCTTCAGCTGGTGGCCTTTGTTCTTGCAAGGGAAGAGATAATAAGCAATAGGTACCCTCCAGCTTCATTGCTGCTCCTTCTGGAATGCATGATAATTTATACTGAGAACACTGTGCCATACAGAGATTTCAATACCACAGTCATTACTACAGTGCACAAACTTCTGTCTGCAGTGCATTAAGCAACATATTCCAATATCTATATATAAGCTTCATCAGCGATGGAGAGCTGGACTGCCTTGTTCATAGCCTGCTGGTTAGGTGAAATTTGTGAAGGCAATTCAGTTACTGAGGTATGTCCTTCTCACTCCTCACTCTTTTAAATAAGGATCAAAACACGGACAGGTTGTCCTGGCAACCTGCTCCAAGGATCAAACAATTCTTCTCCCAGGTACAAACATAAGAGGTTATAAGAGATGCTGTGCTGGTCATACATTGAATACGTACCCGCTGGTCACCCTATCCTTTACTTCCTTTTGCAGTCAGCATCTGTAGTTTCTCCAGACAATTTATAACACATGCTTTCAATATAGGGCAGGGGATGCAGGAGTTTTTGTGAGTGGGATCAGAGTGCAGTTATTAATTATTTTTGTAGGACTATAAACATACAGAGTTCTCTCTTTCCTTCCTAGGATAGCTAACAATGCAATTTAGACACAATGTAGCACAAGGAAATGGATGAAAGAAATAAAACATGGGGCAGTTAGAAGAGGGGTAAGGACAGAGGTTGTAGCATTGTAGCTACATGGTTAGGCAGCAAAAGCTAGCATGTAAACGTAAATTTCACAAGGTAAATTTATGAGAATAGAAACAAAATAAAAAGCAAAATAAAATTAAATGAAATAAAATAAATAAAATAAATCTATGTCTTTTATATAATGGCATTTAGTAGTAATGATAACAGAGGTCTCTGTAGTACACCAAATGAGGTTACCCTTGCTATTAGAATGTTCAGTTCAGAAGGAATAAAAGTTAACAACTGATCAAATCAAATTAAAATATAGAATCCCCAGCATACCCTTTCATCATGCTTTAATGGCATGTAAAATGCACGTACTTAGATAACCAAGTGAATCTGAGCAAATCTTTATGCACAGATGTCATGGACAAGGACTTACCTCAGCTTTTTACAATATTCTTTTGAAGAGCTGCAAATCTAAAACTAAATCCAAATGTATAATTACTTTGGGATTCTATATCCAGAGAGCAGACTTGGATCATTTGTGAGAGCAAAACCAGTCCAGCATACAAGAAATCTTTGAACTGTACATCCCATTTAAGGGTACACATAAGCTTGTATATGAAGAACAATATCCAGCTGAAAAGTCAAATAAAAAGGGGCAGTAAAGCTAGCCTTTTCTTGAAGCAATACCTGAGGGAATCTAAGGGAATAGGCTTTGTGGAATTATTTGAAGGTGGATTCGAAGCATACTATTATCATTCTAAAATATTCCTCTCTCATGGAATTAAATTTTGTGAACTCATCTTTATTTCTCTGCAAAAAGAAAAACTATGTAAGTTACTCTTCTCTCCCAGCTTCAGCATCCTGGAGGTTGTTTCTGTCCTCATTAGGGTGTCTCTGAGTTTGTAATACTACTTCAGGGGCCTCTGAAGATTCGGTTGCTAATCCACTTTTATATGTAAATTATATAAATCATTGATTTATATGAAACTGAGGGGAAGGAGATGCTTGTGATTTTGCTAGGTGGAGAATCAAGGCCTATGTAATTGTCAGCTCTCAGTGTTATAAAATTAAAAGAAAAACAAACTCCTTCAGAATAGCAAGAGTATCCAGTTCATCATCATTCTGCAAACTGGTACCTTTATGGGTTTTTGCTCTTTTTCTTTTCCATCCCCACTGTTCTTAATAATTCAGCACCTTCTTTCTTTAATCATATTATTAAAGGCAATAGACTGATGATTCATTTTGCTTTCTTTGCTCTCTCAGTGATGTCCATTAATGAAGACTTACTTTTCAGCTCCATTGACTCAGTTATCTAAATTATTTATTTGGTTGAACAGTTCAGTGTATCAAACTTTTTCTCTCAGTGTAGCAACTACTTATAGCTCAGATTAGAGTTTCATATTGATTTTCTCCTGGAAAATGTGTATGAAATGGATTGTGCTTTAAAATGCCAGAAGTGGTAAAAGCACGGCTAAAGAAGGTATAGCTAAAAAGATAACAATAATTCCTCTTGCTGTAGCAGTTTTTACATTTGTTCTTCTTTACATCTTGAATGAGTAAAAGACTTTTGAAAACTGTCATGGTGCTGAAATTCCCATAAAGAAGCTCATTTTCTGCTGGTTAGGGTATTGGCCTAAGGTATCAGAGTCAGATATACATTTTCTGCCTTTTGCACTCAGCACAGAGTATTAGTCCCCAGCCACTCTAAATCAGAAAAAAACCCAGATCTTAATGTCTTCCCCACCCAAATCCTGTACACTAAATCATCACCTCCAGAAGACTTCATGTGAATGTTCAAAGAATGAATACATATTAAGAATATTTACTTCACAGAAAATTTTTGAGATGCTTCACTTGTGTCAATGATTGCCCATTGCCTTGTTTGTCCTGACTCTAAGGAAACCTAGGGTTCTTGTTGGATATGTTGGTATTGCTCAGCTTCATTTTCTCCCAGTTTTTTCCTCTCCTAAGACCATCAAATTCATAATGCCTCCTTCAGCTGCTTTCACAACTGACCCTACCATCCTTTCCTACTTCTATCTCCTTTTAAAGATTTAATTGCTTTCAGTCTTTCATGTAATCCAGCAAACAGGAGTATTTGTTTCTACACAAATACTTGAAAAATATAGTCGGATAAATTCCCTCCATTGTGCTTCATATGACATTGTAAAAAGTTATTTTCTTTGTTATGCCCACATTCATAGACTTCTGCATAATGTTCAAATCACTGATTCAAACTCTTCACTGTAGATGAATATTGGCAAACCTGTCAGTCCCAAAAAAAGAAAAAAAAATATTTCTGTGAAATAATGTTACTTTTGAGGAACAATACTTTCTTCCTCTAAATACAGTAGTTTGGGATGATGGAAAAAGCTTTTTCCATTCAAAGTCTATGATCATCTAGTGGTTAGATTCCCAGGAATATCTGTATAGTTCTGATAAATTATGTAGGATCTGTGTAAAGCAGTTATCAGAGACAAGGCTGGAAACTTGATTGAGCACAAAGGAGTACAAATTAGTAGAAACTGTAAAA
The DNA here is from genome assembly GCA_013400235.1 of Oriolus oriolus. Lineage (NCBI taxonomy): Eukaryota > Metazoa > Chordata > Aves > Passeriformes > Corvidae > Oriolus > Oriolus oriolus. The sequence continues at coordinate 216,477 of VXBT01010846.1, forward strand.
GAAAAATGGAAGGTGAAACTTAAAATGTGACAAATATTTGGCAGATGGAAATGATCTTTATTTTCTATTTAGTTTGTTATGGAAATGATACAGAAAAAGCTTTGAATGCAGAAGTATTGGAAATTCCTTGACTTGAGACCTAGTACCACCACCTGTAGCTATGTCTGCAGAATGTGACTTTGGGAGAATTGACAGAGGCTATTGTATTTTCTCCAGATAGCAGGAATGTTTGTTCCTAGGCATGAAGTGATACCAAGCACCATGGTGTTTCAGCACTGCACAAGTAATACCAAATGTTATTTTAAAACATTTTCTTGATCAAGAAAATATTTGATCTCTCAAATTTTTCAGAAACAAACAGAAGCACAGAGGAAGACTGAAAGTCATATTTTTCTCTGTAGTAGACCATGAAACCATTTATATGTGGGAGATGAATGATATTTCCCACCAGGGAGAACCCAGGGTAACCCCGTCCTTGAAAGCAATTACATTTGGGAGCAAGACCATCCTTTAAATGACTAATTTGTAATGAAAAAGAAATTTTTAGCAAACAGATCTGAGAAATGTCACTCAGATCCTTAGCATGTATGTTATTAAAAACTAGATTGGCAATGCTAAGTTTTCAGTGTATCCCATTATTGGTCCTTAATTCCAATAATGTAGAGCAGATTCCCTCCTCATTACTGCTGGGTTTTATTGTACAATAGAGGTAACAAATACATTGTTTTCCATCTGACAGCACAGAAAATCATGTACTTATTATCAAACCCAGTCCAGACCATATAACCCCAATCTTTAATATCCTGAAATCTTCAGCACCATTCTGTACTGAAAAAATTGAGATGGAAAGTGTTTTCAAAATGTTTGACTAATGAATTTAAGTGGCTTTTATTAAATATTTTCTGAACTTCAATGCCTACAGAATACTTGGAAAAAGAATGTCATTTTTGAAATATCAATTCCATAACTTCTGAATTAGTGAAAGCACTGCAAATAAAATTCCAGGCACTTCTTAGAGTGGATTCCTTCCCAGCCACCTCTTCACAGCACAACAAGCTCCTCTCTCTTTTACTCAAGATGAAAGACTAGACATGCTGCTTATCTGGATTCATATGTTTCAGCAGAAAAAGCAAAGTGTATAAAAAAGTAACAAAATCGGAGGTAGGAAACAACTCGCAGACATTTATCAGCATTCTGAGTGCAGCCTCACACCCCTGCTCCAAGGGATATCTCTCTCTGTTCTCAGGTTGCTGCAGACACAGTGCAGCTGCATAATCGTGGTTTAGATTGTTGACAAAGAGTTGCATGAGAAAAAACTGTAAGAAGGGGGATGGTTGAACCCTCCTTGCTCAGAGGCTGCTTTCAATTCGCTGCTCTTTCGCTTGATCCCTGCCAAGGATCCCTACCCATTCCTGGCCATGTACCCCCATGATCCAGACTTGACCCTGACTCACTGACTTGTTTTCACAGCTTAGACTTGCACTTGTCTCACCACCACAGATTTGTCTGGCCCTGGACTGTTGGTTGACCCTCACTGCCATCACCAAACTTGCTGTCCTCTGCTTTGGGTACTGTGGGACTGGACCTTTGTTAGTGCAATCACAGCCCTGCTGTGACCTGCCTTTGGTCACCCTTGGCTCCTGGCTCCCTTTTCTTTAGAGAGTAGAGAGCATCCTACAATATTTTCAAATGCCATAAGAAATCATAACACACACACTCAAAAAAATGAGAGAAAAAAATAGAAGACAAACACAGCAGTGGATAAAAATCCTTTGCAGGTCACCTTAGGCTTTGCTTTTTTGGCAGAAACCAATCTGAGTATTTATAGCCAAGTTAAAACCCATTGAAAGCGCAGGTCAAAATGGAAACACTGACCCTTGCCTACTGCAGGGCTAGTGATCATCACCCCTGCCTAAGTACTTGTAAGCTGCTTGCAATAAAAAAACCTCTTAGTTTCAGCCCTCCAAGTGTCAGCCCTCTGTACTGGTTAATATTATCGAGGGAATCCTTGCCTGACAGAAAGTAATTTAGGATCCATTAAATATGATTACTTGGCCTTGAAAATGATGGATATTGAACAGAATTATAGGATCGCTTTACAAAAGAAAGGTCTCTTTTACATCCTTTCTTGTGGGGCATTAAATAAAGTCTGAGAAAACTCCTAAGGGATTTCTGGCATTTATGGGTTACATTTATGAAAAGAAGGATTGATATTCACATTAAAAACTCTAAAAATTTAACAGGGTGATGTGGTAAGCACATGGACAGCTGAGACATGTCTAAAAAGTGAGTGACATGTTCACCAACTGTTTTCATTGCTTCAGTTATACTAAAGATATGAAAAGTGCCTTTAATTTCAGACTAATCTTTCATGTACTCTATTGGAATATTAACCCCAAGCGGTTTCCTAAGTTCCCCATACTTCTCACTATATCTCTGTTTTTAACTCTGTTTTTATGTCAGAGGTTTTCAAAATTCTTAGGTCACTGTTTTCATCAATGTCCTTTACTAGCCATATGTTGAAAGGGAATTTGTATAGAGTTGTATAGAGGCTTGATGTGTCTATGCTGCTTTAACCTAACTGAAATCTATTCCTAAGAACATATTTTAGGTACATGGGAGGTTTAACCTCTTCATTACTAAATCCTCTGCCTAAAGTTCAAAAATACAATGAAAATAGATGGTTTGATCTTCCTCATAACTAAAATTTTAAACTTTTAAAATAAAAGTTTCTAATTTTAATTTTTATTTTTATTTTTCCATGAGAAGGTGGATTGGCTGACTTATCCTATGGAGAAAGTAGGAAATATGGCCCACAAAATCTGGATGGCTCCCCCTGAAAATAAATCCTTCTCAAGAATCAAGGAGAAAAGATAAAAAAAATAAAGATAAAATAATAAGGAATAATTGGGTCTTCTGCTGTGATCTTCCTCATCTCATTGTTTCCGCATAAGAAGCTGCCCTAGAAGCCACAGCATCCTGAAATCCCGATCCTCACTCTGATTATTCTCTACAGATAAGGGCTCACCTTACAAACAGATATTCCAGACACTTTACACCTGAATTTTCCTCATTAACCATAAGGCAGCAAATTCATCATTAAGACAAAAAGCACATTCATCATCAGACATAAACACCACCACAGTTTGGGCACAGCACAAGGCATGGCCCACTGACAAATCTTGGCTTGTGTGCTTTCTGTTTTCAGATTAGGAGGAGGTCTAATATATCTTTGATGTAAGTTTCAAGTATTGTCAGTGAATTCCCTGCCAAACTGATTTTTGATTGCAGTGTGTATGTTGAGCATATATTCAGACGTTGCAAGACTGTGGATGTGTACTTTGAACCATTCACATACACTGGCACTTAAATTTTAGTTATTTTTTGAAATATCAGTATATTCTCTCAACGACATTAAATCACCCCTCTGGTTTCTGGATCTGACTGTATGCAGTGCACACTGGGAGCCAGTCCAAGCCTAACTCAAGACGTCCTTTCTGCTACTTCATATTATGTGGGATCACTTGTACCTGTGTAAACATGGCACAATATTTTATGGGACTACAGTGCTTTAACTGATACTGACAACAGCTGCTGCATGCGTAGAGCTGGGGAGATCTCGGGAAATCTCTGCTTCAACAGCAAAGTAGGTTAACTCTGAGCTGTTTTCTTTTAACTAGTAAAACAGCAACACTCAGCAGCTTCATGCCTCAGGCACACATCACATACAGACACATGGGTTTAAATTCCAGTTTTGCCAACTGCAGAGCAAAGCAGTGAAGCGGGATTTTCCACATCCCCTATGAATGCCTTAGCTATTTGTTTGTTCAGGAAGAGGGGCAGTCTCACTTTCCAGTTTCAATCAGGAAAAACACATGCTTGAAATGAGATAACTTCACCAAAAAGGGTTGTGTTAAAACTGATAGATGGCTCAAAAAAATATCATTTTAGTGAATGAGTATTTTCTAATAAAAAGGTGGTTTCATCAGGCGGTTCTTGACCAGTTCCACTAATGTAAGCTTAGCACAAATTTTGGTAACTTTATAATATGTAAGAAAATGTAATTAAATTTATACAAAAACATTTCCTGATGGTATCATTATAGTTTCATAATCCTCAGCATGCAACCTAATGCACTACTTAACTTCTCGCTTTTTGAAAGGAATTTATGATTACATATCTGGGAATATTTAGAACCATACAAAGTTTCTTTTTTTTTTATTTTTTCTTTTCAGTACATAACTGGAATCCTGTTGGAGATAATGATACCTGAAAAGTTCTACCAGCCAAGTATAGAAGGAGATGCAGAGGAAAAAAAAAGATATGTGGTTGTAAAGAAAGGAGCACTAGTCAGCCTTTGATCATGATACTAAAAATCTTTATTAACTATATTCCAATGTATGGAAGTGCACATAAAATTTTTTTTTTAATTATGCAAATCTAATTATTCCTTAGACAGCAATCTTAGGTAGCCAGACTGAGTCAGAAACACATTTTTATGGTGGCAACATAAACCCTGCCAAAACAAGAGCTCATAATGGAAGTGCTAAGACAACCTTAGCACTTCAAGTGCAAAGAGTATAATCAAATTTAAAAACTATTTTATCTCATCTGTAAAGTATATGTCACAAGCTGGCTGTTCAACAGGAAAATAGATGATGACAGCATGCAAGCAAAATAAACCAGGATCAATTGATGCTGTTTGTCACATGTATTTTGTAAGTTTTAAGAATAAAATACATTACACAGTTTTCAGTGTTGTATTTTTTTATAAATGCTGCTGACTGATGCTGAAGTAATCCAGCAAGTTGTGTTGCAGTATACATTTTCTTGTACATCTTTCCCCTCTCAGTGCTACAAGTGAAGATAATGAGAAGTTGCAATACCCAGACTGGAGAGAACAACATTTCATTCTGTGAGAGAGTTTAGAAATGTGTCCTTTACTTTACTTGAGCGCATCAAAACAGTATTCCAAGTGTTTTAGTTTCAGGCTCTTCCAGGGTTACATATACCTTTGAAATTTGCCAGGTTTTTTCTGAGGGTTAAATGATTTGCAACACCAGCTCTCACCCTTCTATGCCCATACATGTGCACCTAAACATCTTTCTTCTGCATTTCTGCACCACAGCGTTTTAAAAACAGTGCTGAACACCAGGGTCGTACATCACAATGCTCTGCTGTTACCATGTGCATTTCTGGATTTATGATGTCCTGCACTGTTGGAACCCTATCAGAAAAATGATAAAATTTTAGACCAGGAGTGAAACTAAATAGATTCTATAACTTCTCGTTTCATTCTATCATTTTTCTTTAATTGTTTTTCTTTCTCCTAAACAGTGCCATTTCCAAGGTACTGGCAGGTGGCCTGGAGAAGACAGGAGATCTGTTATTCCTTACAGTGATTAATATAGACAGACTCCTGAACAAGTATCTGAAGTTGTGCTGTGACATTAAAACAAAGATTCTAAAAATAGAATGAAGACATGGCTCGGCAAATATTGAATGGAACTAAGAGGAATCTTATGGTCCACTCAGACAAAAACATAGGATGGTGCAGGACTGTGAAGAGCAGTAAAGCCATTATGAATTGGCCAACTTTGACTGTTGCTGATTAGCAGGTAATTACGGCATTCTAGGTTAATCAATCATTCATCTTGAAATTAAGACGTTTACAACTACTGAGTGAGCATCTTTTTCTCTAACTCATAAACCTGGGTAAAACATAAGAGGTTATGTTGGTTTGTGGTCATTGGGTTCCCAAAATGTGCTAAGGCAAGTAATGGGATACATGGAACCATTTTCCTTTCACTCCAGTTGTCAGCATTCAGTAACAGAAACGAAACCTCTTTGGACTGGTGTTTTGTTTTCTAATCTTGCTATAAATTGTACTGATCTCTGCCAGGTGACTTTTAGGTGCTGAGATTGTCTATCTATTCATTGGTGGAACTTCTACAGGTTATGAAGTCTTCTTATATTTTTGAAGTTATTAAGTTGTTACTATACAAAAGATGTGTGGAAAATGTGAAGAAAAATGTTCCATGTAAACTCAGCATTCATTATAGGATGGCAGAATTGTGGTATGCTTTTGCTGGACCAAAGACAGACCCTACATGGTGAAGCACCTTCAGCTTTTGACTTACTGAAACAAGAGTTTGAATGGAAAGTCACCAAACTCAGACCACAGAGCCCAGGAAGTTGTTCATAATGTTATTTGCTTTCTGACTAAGGGTTAAAGCAGAAGCTGGAAACTAAAAAATGCATCAGGATTTTCAGAATAACTATAGAGTAGTGATCACACTGCTGGGCAGATGAAGTATCAGAGTGAGTTTTGAAGGCAAATGTATCATTTATCCACATTGTTTGGCTGTGGAAATCTTTCAGAGGTTAGCTCTGGGCAGCATACTCAGTAGAACTACCAAGAAAGCGTCTTCTTCTGCCTAACTCAAGAATGTGCGTTAAGTGAAGACAGGTTCTGGAACTTCATGCCTAAGCCTGGCAGCTTGCTTACGCTATCAGTCTGTGCAGTGATATCAGATGACTGATGTCAAGCAAACAAAGTAGTTTGGACTTTGTCCTAGAAAAGCCCCAACATACCCACTAGAGCAAGGATAGACAGGGATGGTGAACAGATGAAATTCAGATTGTCATAAACGGAAACACTACTTCCAGATTTTAAGAGGATCATGTGGAGCTCTTAGGATTGACCAGACATCCAAGATACATTGTTTCACATAAGGGACCTCAAGAATACTTAAACTACAAATAGCTGACAATGTTCATAACATACAGTAAAAGACGATCTGTGGAAGTAGGGGATGGGACCCTGAAAAATCAGCATTTCCTATCTCTCAAAAGCAAAGGGCAGTAGACAGAAATGGGCTGGCATTTAAAGGTGTTACACTCTCATGACAGTTCTGGAGTAGTCAAGGACACACAAGTAAATGTGAAGGTTGACATGAGTACCCATAATATATTTTAATAACTAGAGGGCTTGGAAACTGTGTAAAATTTACCAATTTTCTATTTTCTTATTTTTGTTACTCATGTTAAGGTATTTTAAAGCTGAAGTCAGAAGGGTGAAGCACTGTGAGAGGGAAAACATCTTTTACCTTAATATCCAATCTTATAGATCTTATGCAAGTAAACATCTAGCCTTAGAAGCCAAAAGTGTATTTTTCTCCAAGCTAATAACTTCATCCTCCTTGCAACATGACTTTAGTTGACATTAAGCACATCCATTAAATTTCAACATATTTCTTGAGTTATCAGGTAATTTGATAATTTGACAATTTGATTTGTCAAGATTCTCTGCAGTGTAGGTAAAACTAATTGTATTGACAGACAGGAGTGTTTGGGCAAGTCAATACAAGGGACACTGGAGTTTAAGAATAGAAAGGTTTTTGTACCTCATCAAATCCAATTTCCTGCTGCCACAGGTGGTCAAGTGTTTCATGTTCTACTGCTGTTATATTTCTGGAAAAATAAACATACAGCTTTCCTAATTGCCTCACTTCAAGCCTTACAAGTTTTGCTGCTACTTAAGATTCTCAGTTTCCCTCTCCTTTCACCTGCCTAGTGATCCATATTGAAAATTGAGGCAAAATATTCAAATGCATTTTGAACCATGCATAGTTTATCCTCCATTACTCCTTTATCTTCAGTGAACAGAGATGTCACTTAATGTTCTCTTAAATTTATGTGGATGAAGAACCTTTTGTTATATATTTTTTAAGACTTACACTGTTTGATTTTCAGTAAATCTTATTTCACCGCTATACTTTGCATCACTGATGTTTAGCTTTCCTTGCTGACCACTATTCGGTTTAATTAATTATTCTAATTTCTTGAAATTCACTCTTTCTTTTGAAATCAATAAAACTGAGGAACAACTATCCACCAGCTAATCAAAATGTTATCTGTATGTGATCACTTGAAAGGTTGTTTTTATGACTACCTATTCTTTAGTGCACATACCACTTCAAAAATCAAATGTAAATCACTTCTAAAATAGAATCAGCTCTATTTGATTCAGTAATCATTCAGCATTGTCTACCACATCTGGGGATAACTGGTTCTGAATATTCTTACTGACACTTTTTTCCCAGGGAGTGACACAGAAACTGATCTGTCCAGCAGTTATTTTGACTATTGTGTTCCGAGCTCATTTATTTCTCCTTAACTAAAGCTGTGGTCCCACAGATCTATAAGCCAGTTTAAATGTTAGATCCTTTTATCTTTCAAACCTCCATCGGCTTCAGCTACATTTAATTTTGTCCCTAATATCTCCAAGGATGGAGACCTCACAACATCTCAGGGCAAGCTCTTCCAGTGTTTTACCATTGCCAAAGCAAAAAGGTTGGGGATTTTTTCCTCGTGTTTAGGTGAAATTTCCTGGTTTTCCATCTGTGCCTCTTGCCTCCTGCCCTTGCACTGGCAACCACTGAGAGGAGTCCAGCTCCAGCTTCTTCCCTGCCTCCCTCCCATTATGTATTTAAACACGTTGGACAAGATGCCTGCTAAGCCTTCTCTTTCTGAGGCTAAACAGTCACAGCTCTTTGAGCTTCTCCTGACAGAGCAGATGCTACTTAATCATCTTAGTGGATTTTTGCTGGACTCATTCCAGTATGTCCAGCTCTCCCTTGCACTGGGCAGCCCAGCAGCGGGCACAGTGCTGAGAACATGTTTTGTTTTTTCCGGATCTGTTTTTGTTTATGTTCATTTTACTAGTTCCACGAAAGGAATTAATTTCCATTCTATGAAAAATCATTTTCAGCTCCCGCATGCATATGTATACCTTGGAATTATATTGCACAATTTAATGTTTCAGTTTTGTAAGGAATACTTTATCACTCAGAGGCCACCCAAGCTAGCAAATGGCACTGGATGTGCAAAGTAAGAAAATTAAAACTCACATATTAGACACAACACATACAATTTTATATTGCATTTAATTTTTCACATCTATATCATCAGAAATTTCTTTTAAATTGAAACAAATGAATCTACAGGAAGGAGGTGAAGAGAAGGGGAACTTTCTATGGAGTATGTCAATCTGTAGATTAATTAATACATTGATTCCATTTGAGTACCTGCCTTCCCACTGAGATACCCACTGTGCAATCAGTGGTAATTTAAAAATCAATTGCTCTTCTGTAGTAATTAGTTTTGTCCATTTAAACAGATATAATTGATAGAGCCTGCAACTAATTTCAAAGCAGGAATTCTTAAGGGATTCAAGAGATTAAGAGCTGTGAGCCAGCAATTCATGGGTTTTTCACTCAACAAATGAACATCTACATACACTGGTTTGTGTATAAGTTTCAAGTACATTCTACTAGATAAGAAAATTATTTTGAAATGTACTGCTAAACAAAGCATAACATATTGCTAGACAAAGCCAAAAAGTTAATGGAAGTGATTGCAGTTAGCTACAACAGTATCTTAAAGGTACTGAAATATAATTTTTCTTACATGTCATAGAATTAAATGTGTTGCCTTTAAAATTTCATCATATTCTTTTGAAATTTCTCTTTCTTTTCCCTATGTTTTTATAAGTCTGGCTGAATAAAGTTTACTTTTCTCAAAAATTTAATTAAAAGTTGTTTTCTGTTTTGAGCATACAGAGAGAATTTATGGAGCTCTTGCCACACAGTGCTTAATCAAATAAAATATGATACTTGCAAGTGTAGAATACATATTTCTGAGATTCATTAAACCACTATCTTCCCTCAAGGCAATTCATTGTTATGCACCAGAGGGCTTTAAGATGGACTATTTAGGGGGAAAAAAAAAAGGCAGCAAATAGGACAAGAAAAAAAGGAAGAAACCTAAGACTAACATGAAATGCATATTCACAGTTTTAAAAGCCTTTGCAATTTACAGCAGCCCTGAGGTGGCATTAATTGACACATTAGCAAGTTATATACTGTGTTATGTGTCTATTTAGCCTATAACACAATAAAAATAACACCAGGGGAATCGCTGTAACACATTGCATATACAGCTTGTGTTTAAAGTAGGGAACACCTTACAAAAGCAGACAAGAGCAGATTAATGATAATGTGTTGCAGTTAACTCACAGACTGTCCCTGCAACTCATGTAATTGAATTGCCAACTGTCAGCTTGCAGAGGCGTCTTCACAATATTTTAAGGCAAAATCTTATACTTCCTAAAAATTAATGGCAATATGAGGTCTGGCTTTCCATATCAATATGGAATACAGCATATACCTACAAAAAGACTAGTCACTCATTTTCTGTTATAATTGAGACTGAGATGCTAATACCTACACCAGATAGTGTGCCTTCTGCAAGAAGTGGAGCAATGTGCATTTAGAATAATAAGGTAAAAGGATTACATAACTTAGGTTCTTGTGTAAAATTTTCTTTTACAAATGAAGGAACAACTCAGCATTTCAGGATCTTGAAATTCAGCATTAGCCAGTGAAACTATTCTATTGCACAATTTTTATTTAAGGAAAGTTTAGGAATTCTTTCATTGTTAATTATTTACATTCCATTTTCTTTGAAAAAAATTAATTTAAAAAAGGATCTTGCATGTAACACTATAGCTATCGCTAGAGCTAATTCTGTAGAACCTCTCAAGTGCCAAGTTAGATAATAATCCTGACAGATTGTTTCAGTATGCTCCTGGTTTATTATCTGTTAAATGTAACCTCATCTAGATAAGCAAAACAAGGATAATATGTATACCAAAGCATGCACATTCTGAATATTCTGCATATTCTTAGCATGTAGAAAACTGCTACAAAATGTTAATTTTAGTGTGCATGGGGAATGAATAACATCTGGGTATGGAAGCATCAGAAAGAAAAACCAGCTGGAGAATGGTTACAAGAATGGTGTGTATCCATAGCACCTCGATTAACAGGTCATCAAGATCCCAGTACGTATCTACCTACAGCTTTGAAGCACAAGAGATGAGGCAAAGGGCAGCGAGTAAATCGCAATGACTCGCTGAAGTGGGACAGGATTGTGAAAATAAGCATGGTCAGGTTACAAAAAGACATATCCACAACTGAGATGTGGGAAGAAGGCATAAGTGAATGGCTGAAATCCATTTAGATTTAAAATAAATCCACTTTCCATTCCTAGGAGGTCTTGCATTGTTGCTACAATGTTGCAACATGATTTCCTACAATCCCTGCCTATTTTTATTTGGCACCATAAAAACATATAAATGACTCCACGTGTTTGCAGTGTTTTCAAAAACATATTGAATTAATTCACCTGTTTTGTTATAACTGGGTTAAGATTGAATATATAATCCAAAAATTATACTTTCTGCTAACTTCTAGAACTACACAAGAAGATTCTCAGCTGGTGTTTATTGCAACAGCTTCGTTAAAAGCAAGAGAGCTACAACAATCTACACCAGCTGTGGGTCTGCTACACTAGTTTGTTACCAGGCACATGCAGAACTCAGCTGCTTCTGTACTTGCTTCAGACCAATCCAGAGGTTTAATCCAGCTGCTAAGGCTGGATATACTTTAAAATGAAATAGATGCTTTAAAAATAAATGTATAAATATTCAGGTGATCTGCCGTTATTAAATGATGAATAAGATTTCTGAATAGCTTTATGAGATGCACGTGGCAATTATTATGCACTTTTTATAGCTAGGGGATTGACATCCAGAAACCTAAGTGACTTCCCTGTGGTCATATAGTGTTTCCAAGCTTTCAGCTCTAGGCTGTCCCAATCTCCATTTTAACCACAAGACTTGGCTCCCTTTCAGGGAGGTTAATACGTGACTGTATGCTGCTGAAGCAACAATCAACACTAGCTAAGCTGTTTGCTTGAGCATTTCAGCTTAAATGGAAATAAATTTTGTTCTGCAGTGTTAAAATTTGGCTTGTGCGTTGTAAACTAGGTCAGATGTTATTTATACCACTGGCAATGAGAATGATTTGATTTCTAACATTGCTAAGCTAAGAAGTAGTGATTGTTCTACAGACATTTTTTTCTAGGTATCAGAAAAGGACATTTCTAGGTGTCTCAAGGACAGTTCTTCAGAGACACCAGGGCCTGCAAAATTATCCTTAGGCTAGTAAATGCTGCCAACTTCTCTTTCATTGATGTATACAACATTAATGAGTAAACAATTACTTTTTTATATATACAGCAGTTGTTTGGAGTTTCCTCAGCATAGATGATTTCTACTTGAATTCCCAGCAGCACTGGGAGAGAGGGCTTAACACCCAGAGCAGAGAGACAATATATGTTACTGCAGCCTTTTTAAAACTTTACTAATTTACATCTTTGATTTTTTTGTTGGTTATGCCCTTTTCTGTTCCTCCTCCTAAGAGTCAGATCCTAGCTTCATCCATTGTACAGACATGGAGTCTCAGTAAAAGGCCAGCGAAAAAAAGATGAGTGAGCTGGCAGTCACGTTTTTCTAAGAAATTAATGCTGCACATGCAAATAATTGTTTAATTTCAGTCTGCATGAACAAAAGAAAATAAGTAAAGCTCTTAGGAAAATGCATCTATATGAAAAAATAAACCTCTTATAAACCTTATCTCAGGGAATGACTTATTTTGTCTTCAGTGTTGCAATTTCACTCACAAAGATGGTCAAATCAATTATCTGATGCTTAAAAAGGTGGGGTTTGGTGAGTTTTCCTTTTTTTTTAAAGGAAAGAGGAAAGCATACAAGACATCTACTGGTCCTCTGTAATTCCTGGGATATGGCAGATACCTTAAAAATAATAAATTTTAAAAATAGATGAAAATCTGCAATCTGTCTTTATGTGCTTTCGATAAAGAGTTTAAGATTTGTAATAGAGTCCCTATTGAGCTGCAAATGCAGGTGGCTAAGTCAAAAGTCTAGTGACTAGAAATTCTCTGTACCAATGGGGGCAACGTAACTAGCCTCATCCATGTCCTTACGTTTTATTAACAGGCATTTACAATGAATCTCTTACACTTTGCTGTGCCATTTGCATGTTCTTTTATGAGGCAGAATCACAGAATCATGGAGTGATTTGGTTTGGCAGGGATCAAACCCAGATTATCTAGTCTAACGCCTTGCTGTAGATAGGGACATCCTTCACTAGACCAGGCTGCTTAAAGCCCATTCAACCTGGCCTTAAACACTTCCAGGGATGGGGCATCCACAGCTTCTGGGCAACCTGTTCCAGTTCTACCACTCATATTTGTGCAATATTTATTCCTTATGCCCGATCTAAATCTACTCTATCTCAGTTTAAAACTCTTGCTCCTTGTCCTGTCGCTATGGGCCTTGGAAAGTCCCATAAGCCTCCCTTAAGCACAGGAAGGCTGCTGTAAGGTCTCCCCAGAGCCTTCTCTTCTCCAGGCTGAGCAACCCCAACTCTCTCAGTGTGTCTTCATGGGAGAGGTACTCCAGCCCCTTGATGGCTTTTGTGCCCTCTTCTGGACTTGCTCAAGCAGGTCCTTGTGTCTGTGCTGTGCCAGGGACCCCTGAACTGGATGCAGGACCCAGCTGTAAATGGTTTCTGTCTTTTTCTGTATGTCTTCAGCCCTTTGCTGGCCATTCCTCTGAGGTAACCTCAGCCAAACTGTGGCCACCAAGGGAGACCTGACTACTGCAGGGCAGCCATCCATCCTTCAGCCCACAGGCTCCTGGACTTGTTTGATCCCTCTGCTGCAGAGCAGGCAAGCCGGTCACCTTCGTGTGCACGTGTTGCTGAAGGTGTTTTTAGAATTCCCGCGCAAGTGTCTCTTTTCCCCTTCCCTTCCAGCTACCATTTCTGGGCCTTTTAGGCCAGTAGGTTTGGCTTTACGGTGCGTTTAACACACAACAAGAGTATAACTCTGCCATCGTGCTTTAGTTGCGACCCAGCAAACACCGGGAATAGGTTATTTGCTTTTAGGGTGATGAAGCAGAAAATGTGTCTTATTTGTAGGGAACAACGAGCCACACCAACTAAAAATTCATCAGCAGAGCCGAGGGCATTTTCTGCCTGGGCATAAATGAAGCCAGGGGCGCCTTCCCCGCCTCTCGTCCCGGCCCCGGCCCCGGCCCCGGCCCAGCGGCGGCGGGTGGGGCCGGATTGCGCGGGGGAACGGAAAGCTCCGGCCCGGGTTTCCCGTTGTCCCGGTGCCATCCGGGGGGAAGAGTTTAGGCGGCAGCAATCCCGGGAGAGATGAGGAAGGTGGAGGTGCGGTAGCTGCTTCTCCAGGTCGCTCCCTTCTTCGCGCCCGGTCCCCGCCCTTCCCCTGGGCCGAGCGCGGGGCACCGCGGGGCCGGGCTGTGGCGGGGGTCTCCGCGCGCGGGGGGAG